>JADRCH010000033.1:5873448-5944396 GCA_019843965.1 Rhynchomys soricoides
AGATAGATAGATAGATAGATAGATAGATAGATAGATAGATAGATAGATACATACATACATACATACATACATACATACATAGATACATAGATATAATAGAAGGTACTCTATGACTTAACTAAAGCTAAGGATACATAAAATAAAAAGCTTATCAAAGCCCTCTAGTCAATAAGCTAATTTTAAAACACAACTTAAAAAAGAGTTTAAACAGGATCGACCTTCATGGGTGGACTACATCACTTCCAGAAGACAAGAGTTACTAAATGAAAGTCACAGTACAAGGAATAGAAATGCCTTTCTAGTAGTTATTGGCTAGAGAAGCTCCTGAGGTCTCCAGAACAACACAGGCTATTGCCATTGTATGACATAATAAGACCCTATACTGAAGACACCTCACACCTTGGCTATAGGACACAGAAACATCAATCTCAAATTGATCAGAAAACTTCCTTTGCTTGTAAACTTTCATAGTGTTGAGAGGGGCAATTCAAGCTGCCAGGGGAGAAAAGATATCCGTGTTCTCACCCAGCTCTAGACCATGCTACTGACTTGCATAGGATGTGCATGCTGGTGCAGTAGGCATGATGCTTATGGGATAACTAATCACTTTCTGATTGGATGTGAGCCACTCCACAGGAGATAATTTCATGCCTGGTACTATAACCCTGATCCAAACCTCATGGCCAGGGATGTTACAAGTCCTAGAGTAGAACATGTTACTATTACTTTGTTAAATGGGCATACTGTCAGTTTGCCTTCAAGTATTTATGTGCATCAACCTGTGCAGCCCTCCACTATGGTCAGAGAAGATTCTTTCTGAGTGGATAGTAGTCAGTAGAGACAACTGGTCAAACAGCTGAGAATGAGAGACTGGATGCTCAGCCCTAAATGGGACATCTGTATTAACCCATCACCACCACCAAGGCTTGGGAACCTCTGGGAAAGAGGATGCTGAAAGAATATTAAGAGACAAAAGATGGGGAGATGTGCTGTGAAATACTGTCTTCTGAACACAATATGACTATCGCAATCAAGAACTCATAGCAGCTATGATTACCTGGACAGGATCTACATAAGATTAAGCTGACCATAATCATGGCAAGTTTTAGGCCCCAACACATTCTAAGGAGGTATTGACAATGGAAAGTAGCTCAGGAGGGAGAACTATTGTTTTTTGAGACCACTGGAAGGACTCACACTCCAGTGGATGGCCCTACACCTATGCACATATAGACAGCACTAACTGGACTTAGTGGGTTATAAAAAAATGACAGGAAGTGGGTAGAGGCATATTGGGGGAACATGGGGAAAATTAGATGGGAAAATGGTATATGAAATGATCATATTTCATATGTATATAAAATTCTCAAAAATAAAAGTTTTTTTTTTTATAAAAAAAGTCTATGTTTTGGCAGTCGATAAAAATAGAAGCTCAACTTTATGTTCTCTCTGGGATAAATCTTCACTCCAGGGAAATATTTTATCATGTATATGAGTGAGCACAGGCCAGGGCACTAAATCTCCTGGAACTGAAATTAAAAATGGTAATGCACCATGTGAATGATAGTGCTCTGTGAGCCTTCAGTGAGATGCTGAAATTCACAAGAGAGAAGGACCAGTACCCATTTTCATAGTGTCAGGGAGAGGACATCTAAAAATCCAACTTTTTGGCATTCAGACTGAAGAGAGGTTTTATTTTCTAACTTGGAACAAGTAAGCTCCTTAGTCCAGAGCTTCTGAGGACAAGGAGTGTCTCTGTTACTCTGCCTGTGGCAATGCTTGGTATAATAGGATCATCTACCCATATTTTTATGAGGCACAAATATTCCCTGTATAATGTGAATAGTTAGACTGTGAGGCTTGGAAAGCTGGAAGTCACTAGTCATGAAGTGACTTTAGGAGCTGACATAGCTAGTCATCATAAATCAGGAGCCTGCTGAAAGTGTGGCAAGCCAGTGACCTTTACACTCCATTCTTCTTCTGCAAATCTGCAAACTGAATAGTTTTTTGAACTTCTGAAAAAATTGTTTTTTGTTTTCCAATATACAGTGTATTTCCAAAGTTATAACACACATGAAAGATTGTATCTGAATAATTGGATTTCCCAAAACATTGTTCTTTTGTTTATATTAAATACACAGTCTGGGATGAGTCTGTGCTATCCTCACTTGGATTTTGTGTGTGTGTGTGTGTGTGTGTGTGTGTGTGTGTGATGTGTGAGCATGTGCATGCACATGTGCATTGCTATACAGGTGGTCCCAAACTAGCCTTGAACTTGAGATATTCCTGCCTCAGTTTCCTAAAGGCTAGACTTATAGGTAAGCATCATCATGCCTCTATCACTTAGAGACTTTAATTGACATAGTGGAATTCACTATGTGTATAGTTACAACTTCAAAGCCTCCCCAATGCCCATGTGTAGAATGCTCCCATGTATAGAAGGTTCCCATTGTTGAAGGCTCCAATGTGTTGAAGGTTCCCATATGTTGTTGGCTCCCATGTATTGAAGGCTCATATGTGTAGAAGGCTCCCATGTGTATACGGTTCCCATTTGTTGAAAACTCCATGTGTTAAAGGCTCTTATATGTTGAAGATTCCCATATGTTGAAGGCACCCAAGTGTTGAAGGCTCCCATTTATTAAAGACACCCATGTGTTGAAAGCATCCATATACAGAAGGCTCCCATATGTGGTATGCTCCCATATGTTGAAGGCTCCCATTTGTTGAAGACACCCATGTGTTAAAGGTCCCATGTGTTGAAGTCTCCCATGTGTAGAAGGCTCCCATGTTTTGATGACTGCCATGTGTAGTATACTCCCATGTCTTGAAAGATCTCATGTGTTGGAGGTACCCATGTGTAGAAGTCTCCTATGTATTGAAGGCTCCCGTGTGTAGCAGGCTCCCATGTGTTGAAGGCTTGGCACCAGTGTACAGGTATACTGGAAAGTGTTGGAACGTTTAGAAGGTAGACCCTAGTAGAAATAAGTTATATCACTGGAGAGACATTAAGTATTTGTTAGAGACCTTCTGTTTTGTTTTTGCTTTCTGGTCTCTGTGTGGTAAACATCTTTGATCTACCATGTTCTTGTGGCAGACCCAAAAGCAAAAGAGCCAGTGTAGCCTGGACTAAACCCTTTGAAGTGGTGAGCTAAAAGTCATCATTCCTCTCAGGTATTGAGCACACTAGCTCAAAGCTAGATTTCCTGTAAGATTATTTTTTTCCACCTTCCTATAAAAGAGTAAAATTTTGAAACACAAGAATGCAACATATAGGAATGCACTTGATGAATATAATATGATAAACACACAATCTGACAAACCCTTAGTTAAAGAACATTATATGTTTAGAGCATAGTTTCTCCATGGCTTTGTTCTGATGGCTAGTTTTGCACAAAATAAACAAGCCAGTGGGAAAACAACTACATTGGAACCTATACAAATACACTCATTAAAATATCCCACTCAAATATCATCATAAATGCCACACTTTGGGGAACGAAAAAGCCAAGTTCTTTATGGCAACATTTGCTTTGCTTACTAGAATTCCAATGTGGTATGCTCATGATGTTTTTCAGGAAACTGTAGATTATGTTTGCTTATCCTCCTTGATACTAAAATAACTTTTATTCATAGTGTTTTGTGCTGTCAAAGCCCATTCATATGTTACCTTGGCTTATCCCACACACAAGCTCATGGGAGAAGCAGGTCAGCTGACTCCTGAACACACAGCTGTCTGCAGATACAGCTGACTCATGGCCACAGTCCTAGGGGCCCTTGTGAACTTCACCTAGTGACTTTTTGAGGTACACATTCTTGGATTCATTCTGCTATTAGCTTATATAAGATAATCATAGAAGAACATCCTACTTTAGAAATCAAAGCAACAAAGAATCAAAGGACATTCATGATAGGTGTGAAGGAAACTTAAGCTACAAATGAACCAAAATTGGACTGGGGCTCTTACTTTTATTTTAATTATCTTGAGAAAAAATGTTGATCAACCCCCTAGAATGATATTGAATACCTGTTTGTGGGTTCTGTGTAATTTTGTGTGTGTGTGAATATAACCATTTTACATGATCATGGGGAAAATTTAGTGCATGGGGCTTATTATTTGTGTTTAACTATTCAAGCAGTAACTAATAAGGCTGACCTATATGGCATACTTTCTGAGCTCCATCCCTGAATAATAAATGCAGAGTGGTTAACTGGTAATTAAACAACTCATGCATCACTCTTTTTTCTCCTGCTGAATGATTGTGCTGCAATTTCAAATAGGTCCCTCCTTGTTATTAAATGTCCCTTGCCACATAAATCTAAACGTGCAAGTGTCAGAGTGAATAGAAGTGAAAATGAGTCATGTCATTAAAATACCGCAATAAACGTTCCTTAGGGTAGTACCTTGCTGAAAACAAAAATTATGGTTTAGTGATAATGGGAAGCAGATGCTTAGACAAACAACTGGGAGAGATCATCAAGTAGCATAGGAACTACCTGTAACAGAAATAGATAAATACCAATTTCTTTCTTTCATTCAACAGGAAAATATTTAATATCTTCTAGACAGTAGATTCTAGCAATAAAAACTTATGCGAATCACACAACTAGCCTCAGGATGTAAGAATTTCATAAATAAAGGCTAAATAGAGCAAGATGAGGAGAAAGTAAATAAATCAATCCATATAGCATGATCTAACACACATGATCTGACTCTCAAAGAGAGTCACTTTCTATAACTCCAAACATCATTACAAAGAAATTAGGGCAATCAGGTTTGAAAACAGAGGTACGGAGGTAGGGAATGGAGGTGCATGAATATATTATAGACTTGGACCTTTTTAAAATGCTTGTCTCAAAATGCCCATGGAAAGGTGTCTTATAGAATATTTGATAAATGAGTCTGGAGCATCCAGGACAAGGCTGAACCAGAGACAAAAAGTGCAGCTGGGATAAGATGGGATTTAAAGCTTTCTTGAGGTTACTGCACAAGAGAACTTAAGTACAGAGTTGCTTGTGAGGCTCACTACAGAAGGTACATGGCAATGTAGATTCTGATGTTGGACAGCAGAGATCCATACTACCCACTACCAGCTCTGTGATCCATATTACCTCCTACTAGATCTGTGATCCACACTACTCCCTACCAACTCTGTGATCCACACTACTCCCTACCAGCTCTGTGATTCACACTACTCTGTACTAACTCTATGATCCACACTACTGCCTACTAGAGCTGTGATCCACACTACCCCCTACTAGCTCTGTGATCCACACTACCTCCTCCTAGCTCTGTGATTCACACTACCCCCTACTAGCTTTATGATCCACACTACTGCCTACTAGAGCTGTGATCCACACTACCCCCTACCAGCTCTGTGATCTACACTACCCCTACTACTAGCTCTGCAATCCACATTACCTCCTGTCAGCTCTGCAATCCAAACTACCTCCTACCAGTTCTGTGAGCCACACTACCTCCTCCCAGCTCTGTGATCATAAGCTATTGAACTTCTCTGTGTCTCTGTCTTGTTCAACAGCTAAAGAGGAATTAATAGAAATGCCTATTTGACTGCATTATATTAGATGATATCAATACAGGTGAGTTTCTGGTAGAACATGTAATCCTTTCTTAGTTAATGATACTAATGATGAGAAGGAAGTACTAATTTAGAATAGTGTGGATAAGCCTTTGGATAGAGTGGTATTGAAACAGAGATCTAAAGAAAGAGTTAAAGAAGTCTGTTTGATTATACAGGGAGAAAACATCCCCAGGAATAAGAGTATAAAATGAAAAGGGTAAAAGCCCTGGGAGGGGGAACATAAACATGTTTGGTGTATCAATTTATTGAGCATGAAGGGTCAAACTGCTGTGGTCATGTGCATCTGCTCCGTGTCCCCTTAGGTGACTACACTATTATGAGAACAAAGCAAAAATGATCAAATTCTGGAGCAATATGGTAGATATTCATTGTTTCTCTCTGCGATTCAGGTAAGCTTCTTGGATGGAGAAAATCATAGTGAATCTAATCGAACAGTAGTTAGAGGAAGGAGAGGCTGCACAAAGTCACCACATGTTTGATAGATGTTAGGGCATTTAAAGAGTTAAATCATTCCATCTCCATGCCAACCTTATGAGGCTGCCTCTGTTATCTTATCGCCCCTCCCCATCAAGTGGAACATGAGGAACAAAGACACAGAAGAATAAGCTTGCTGAAGAAGGTATGCAGCCCAGTGCATGCCACTCAGTGGGCTTCCAAGTTGCTTCTCCAAAAGAGGAGAGCGACGGCTTACACAGGTGTCTTTAATTATCTAGTAGTTCCCATTGCCATTTTATAGAATGATTAGCTATATTTTAAAATCCAGAGTATAGTATCTAGTGATTGCTCTAAATATCCCATGATATATTAATTAACTTAGGTGTACAGCTTGCAGGGCTCTTCTAAGGCTGAAGTGATTGGATAGAAATAAATACAACAAAAGAGTATCCCCTTCTTCCTCCCATACACACTAAATGCTTGGTTGGCATTTTGACACTAATAGCGGGTGCTAGAGTTTTTCCATGTTCCTGTAGACTACTCTGTGAAGCTGATGGAAGAACATACATTCCTGGAGGGTTAAAGATCTGGGGGGAAATCACTAAGCAATTTCAGCTCCTCCCAGGAGGCTGCCATCTAACCTGCTGTGTACCACTGGGCAAATGACTTGTGCTTTTCTGAGCTTCAGTTTTCTCTGAAAAAATGAGGGCATATGTCTCTAAAGAGAATTTTTTTGCCTGTTATTCTTGATTTTCTTAGAGACACATCCGAGTTTGTGAGTATAGTACAAAGAAGCTTTTTGGCAGATTCTGGTGGAATTAACTGATGCCATTCTACTGTGTGTGCACATGCACATGCATATACACACATACAGAGAGAGAGAGAGAGAGAGAGAGAGAGAGAGAGAGAGAGACTGATTGAGACTGTGTGCTGAGGAAAAGAGGAAGCTTTGGTGATGCTGTATGGTCCTAGATGACCAAAATATTCACTCCCTGAAGATGACATTAGCATCTGTCATAATAAACATCCTTTAACAGATTGTTTAACTTGGATGCCTCAAGACTCCATTCCGGTTTTGGCTTCATTTTCCCTGTCCTCCCTGGTTGATGTCACTTCTTCCCAATGTCATTCAGTGTCATCTGATATCTCCAAGACTTATATCTTTGGATCAGATTACTTGTCCAAACCCCAGATCACCATAGAAAAAGCTATCATCATGTCTGCTCTTGGTTGTCTCAGGGGCATGCCCAGATCAAAATGCTTAACTAAGTCTACTTCTTGAGAGAAGGTCTCCTTCTCATTGATGTCAATTATCCACTTAGAGACTCAAATTCATAAACATCTTTTTTCCCATTTTTAATTCATGATGGAGTCAGTTACACCACATCTTATTGATCTGACTGTTTTCCTATTCTTGGGCATAGCTACTTCTATTTACAGACATTGCCACCATCTTTCAAGTCACCACCAACCTGCTTTCTTCTTGAATCCTGAATAGCCTTATAGATAGGTTGTCTCATTCCACCCTTGCCTAAATTCTCAGGAACATCAAAGATGTCTTTCAAAACACATTTCTATCATGGCTTCCTGGGTCTGTCTAGAAAATCAGCAATGTGGCCAGTACGTGCTATGGATACTCTGTATCTTGTACCACTTTCCTGTCTCTGGGATCAGCCACACTGGGTTTCTTCCTTCTTATACCTAAACTGCTAAGCTCCAAACAATCTCATATAGAGGTTCTTTGTCCGATAAATTCTTACTACTTTAGGACTCAAGTTGTGGGGCAGGCAGACATCTAAGACAGCTCCTGAGGTTCAGGTTCAGGTATCCAACTCATTTTTAGCTCATGTAGAAAACCCAAACAATGGCAGCCAGCCTGTTGAGTGTGGATGGGTACTGTGACCAGAAGGAATACACTCCTGTGGGTATGATTCCCTTCACTTGATTATGGGTTCATCAAAAGGAGATTCTTCCAAATTACCAAAATTATCTGAACTAGTCAGATAAATCCTCGCAAGAGACTTCAGAAGTAAAAACGAGTCTCCTATAGGCCTTGAAACAATATGCTTTTATATTGTGAGAAGGCCTGTGAGGACAAGAGACTGTGAGCAGTGTCTGGGAGCTGAGCAAAGTGCCTAGCTGACAGCTTATAAGAAAAAGAAGCATTCATCCAATGACCAAAAGGAAAATGACCACATAAGAGAATGTTGAAGTCCAGAAAGGAATGCAATCTAGCTGACATCCTTGGGGTAGCAGTATAACCCTGATTATAGGATATACTTGAGTTATACCCAGACTCCTGAGCTTTGCAAGCTAAGGGAGCATAAACAAGCTGTCGACATTCTAGAACTGGGATAATCTCTTCTCTGGTGATACAAAACCAACACAAATTTTAGCAAATTAATGATATAATAACATGCTTCACTATTATATCAACAATATACAGTATACAACTTTACTCAAGTGATATTGCCAGGACCTAGAATCTTTCTAAGCAAGCGCTTAGTGAGAACAACAGCTAAATCAGTTTATGAACGACTTGGGATCTAGATGCCCGATAGTTTCTCCACATTATTGATTATCTTGTTAAAACACTATTACTAGAAAAATATTAATATTAGTGATATCACAAAGGTTTCAATGGTCAGCAGCAGTGGAGTACAGGCATCTGGAGCCTAGAAGACAAGGTGTGTGCTACAAAAGGCAGAGTTGGAGAAGTGACTCAAGCCCTTGGAGGAATCCAGAAGATTGTGAGTAGATCCCAAACATTGGACGGTTGGAGGTTGGTTTTGCTTTTGATTGTGACTGTGCCCTGATATATTTTCCCTCTTGAAGGAAGAAGATATTTTAGTGGAACCCACAGTTAAGAGACTTTGAATTTTTAAAAGACTTTGATTTTAAGAGATTGGATGTTTAAAAGGGACTGAAATGTTAATATGAAAGAACTTGCAAAGACTGTGAGACTTTTAAAGTTATTTATATATTGGGGATGAATAAGGAAGTAAGGGTTGAGGCTTATTGGTGATGTGTTTGTGTGTCAAGTTGACAAGGGATCAATTGTACTGGCTAGTTTTGTGTGTCAACTTGACACAAGCTGGAGTTACCACAGAGAAAGGAGCTTCAGTTGAGAATATGCCTCCATGAGATCCAGCTGTAAGGCACTTTCTCAATTAGTGATCAAGGGTGGAAGGCCCCTTGTGGGTGATACCATCTGTGGGCTGGTAGTCTTTGGCTCTATAAGAAAGCAGGCTGAGCAAGCCAGGAGAAGCAAGCCAGCAAGCCAGTAAGTTACATCCCTCCATGGCCTCTGCGTCAGCTCCTGCTTCCTGACCTGCTTGAGTTCCAGTCCTGATTTCCTTTAGTGATAAACAGCAGCATGGAAATGTAAGTCGAATAAACCCTTTCCTCCCCAACTTGTTTCTTGGTCATGATGTTTGTGCAGGAATAGAAGCTCTGACTAAGACAGAAATTAAGATAAACTTTCCTCCAGGTGATAACCAGGAAATTTCCAGTGCTGAGAGGTTAAGGATAATACTTTATCTTTCATCAAAATTGTGTTGCAATTGGTTAAATATGAGGCAATGTGCTCTTTACATAAACCCCGATGAGCCTTCACATCCAACTAGGAAACAGCATCAGAGTTTGAGGCAATCAATGTTTGACTAGCTGAGTTATGCCGTAGTAACAAACAACCCAGCTATCACTGACTAGAAGTTGTGGAATTGTCAATAAGACACCATTAACCACAAACTAGAAAGATGGATAATCCATATTTAGTTATGGTCTCAGTGAAAAGTACACTCCAATCTTGAAAATAGTGCGTGCATGCACACATATTTGGGGAAAACTACATCATCATGTATATGCTTTTTGTTATCAAAAATAATCTATCCACTGATAAGTGCTCACAGTTAAGATCCAGTCATTAACCCATGTGTTGTTATGGTCTCAGTGAATGTGAGTTATGAACATCTATGAAACAAGCAAGACCCAGAAGGGCAGGGAAACTGGCATCTGCCACTACTGAGGAAGCCCTAAGTCTGGGAAAATGTTCTAAGGCTGGCAACATTCTTATGTTTATACTTCTTATTGATCTAAAACACAGGATGCTACAGGATGCATAGTATATTTTACCAAGTATTCTTTTTTGCCTAAAAGTTATAAGAAAACTGTTAAGAAATGAGGCTTCACCATCGGACTGAGCTCAGGAACCCCAATGGAAGAGTTAGGGGAAGAACTGAAGGAGCTGAAGGGGATTGCAACCCCATAGGAATAACAATATCAACTAACTGGACCACCTAGAGCTCCCAGGGACTAAAGCACCAACCAAAGAGAATACATGGATGGGTCCATGGCTCCAGCTACATATGTAGCAGAGGATGACCTTGTTGGGCATCAATGGGAGGGGAAGCCCTTGGTCCTATGGAGGTTTGATGACCCAGCATAGAGGGATGCTAGAGCAGTGAGGCGGGAGTGGGTGAGTAGGTGCAGCAGCACCCTTATAGAGGCAAAGGGAGGGAGGGGAGATGGAAAATGGGATGGGGGGTTGTGGAGGGGAAACCGGGAAAGGGGATACCATTTGAAATGTAAACAAATAAAATGATTAATAAAAAAGGAAATGAGGCTTCTATGATTTTTCATTACAGAGGCATCTAACTAATAATTATAATTCAATTCATACTAGTTTTTCATTGGTATAATGAATATAGATAGCTGTGCTTATCTAGTTCATATATATATGTATATATATATATATATATGTATATATATTTAATCACATTGTTCTTTAATATGTAATATATTTGAAATCATGGGGTATATTAGTGTACCTGGAATCTGATTTTCTTTTCCCTTGGTACACATGGAAACATAACTTTCCAGCTAGCTACTTAGGCTGTAGATATATGATGAATTCCAGGCCATGAGCTCTGAGAGAACCTGGAAGAGTCCTGAGTAATGTATATTTCCCTGGCCCTGATAAAGGTGCCTGAGTGAAGTTTACACCTTCTCTGGTCTATGTTAACAACATAGAACAGTACCTAAAGACCACTCAATCACTCTAAAAATCAAGAAGTGACTTCTACCTGAAGCTTGGGGAAACAAAGCCTTGAGTGAAACCCACAGATTTTGTATAAATCTGTGGGATTGGGAGAAGTCATAGAGACTCAGAGATAAGGAAAGGGAACACAAGATCAAGCCCAAAGATATCCTAATATTTAGATATGAAATAGAAGGGGAAGGTGACCATGAAGGTTAAAGATTCAGTGAAGCAAGGAGACACTTGAAAGAGCTCACATGACCCAGACAGAAGGCTTTTCAAAGAGGGGACGAGTCTCTATTGGACAAGAGGAAAACATCAGGGGTGACCTATGAAGCCTTGCCCTACATGGTCTATGCAGAGGCAACTTCTAAGGTGCATTGAAGGGGTAATGAAATGGGCATGGGACGCTAAGCAAGTATTTCAAGGCATTTTTCTGTACATTATAAATGAGAAATGGAATCATCATCAGATTATGTAGTTATGTGAGATTTTTATTCCTAATATACAAGCACAAGGAGTACAGTCTTAGTAACTGGATAGAGAAGCTAACACAAACATGATGAGGGAGAGGAGACAATTACAGGAGAAACGTCCTTCGGAAGTCCTATGAGAAGTGATCTGGGAGTCATGGTGGGGCTCTGAACCTAGTGGCAGACATTCATACACAGCAGGGGAAGGAAAGGGGAAGAGTATGGGAAGGGGCTGTGACTGACTGTGTCCATAGGCAAGGCTATGAGAAGAACTTCAGTTAAGGATGCAGAACATAAGGTAAGAATATTAAAGAGGCCAGACGTCAATATGATGTGGCAGGCTACTACGTCCTAACCCCAGCTTTAGTCACACACCACCTAAAATAAATCTACTACCAAACTTTCTCTTTAAAATGATTATCTCTTTTTCCAGTACTCCAACCCATACTCCATTTTAATTTTGTTTTTGCCAAATTATTTATCACCCGCTCACACAGTATACCACCAACTTACCATATCTATTGACCACTGCCACACTCACTAGAATGTGAGCAAGGCTGGAGCTTTTGGTTTTGTTGACTGATGTCTCCTATGTATCTACAATCATGATAAGTACTGAATATTTATTAGATAACTGAAATGAACAAGCAGATGAGCAAAAGAAGCAGAGGAGAAGAAAGAGAAGAAAGAGCCGGATGAAATAGGGCAGGGAAAGAGGGAAGGAGTAAGCTACCTAGTTACTTAGGAGGAAAGGTACAAGTCTGAAGGTCTCTGAGCATCCCTGGAGCCATCTGAGGCTATGGTCATGACTTAAAGAGAAGCAGTTGACATGGTTCTGCAGCTGCATTCAACATCCAGACACAGGCAAAGAAGGTGAAACTTACATCAAATTTAGTCAAGGCTTTCCCAGGCAACTAAGCCAAAGCATCGAAGGGATGCAGAGTTCAGGAGTTTATTTGTGAGAAGGCTTAATGGTGGCAAATGGAGCTGCAGCTAGGTAAAGAGGGAAATGAACTGATGGTTTAAAAATGTTCACAGTAACTAATCAACAGGCTCATTATCATATTCTGCTTGCTTCCTAGTTACATCTAAAATATTTAAGCTCACACCAAGCAATTTCCAGTTCCAAGTTCTAACTCCCAGTATTACCGGGTTCTAGCTATGGCTCTTTATTTCCTAAACAAGATTTATTGCATTGTTGCATAGACACACCAGGTGGGAAGAAGAGGAGGAGGAGGAGGAGGAGGAGGAGGAGGAGGAGGAGCAGGAGCAGGAGCAGAAGCAGAAGCAGAAGCAGAAGCAGAAGCAGCCCACAAACTAGCATTCATCACCTACCTGCTGATTGATTTGCTTTGCTTTGTCAACTGAGCAGAGCATCACTCACATGAAAGGAAGACAAGACTGGAAGCTTTTTGTTCAAGTGGAGTTTGCACAGGGAACTTAAGATAGGGGAAACCTTCGGGCAATCAGAAGCAAGGGGGCGCCAACAATTTATATCCTTTTAGAGCTACAGTGTTTTCTGTGAGTCATTGAATGAAGAAGTAGATTTCAGAAGACCTACAAGCACTGATTAGAGGCTAAGAAACCGAATCTAGGCAGCCTAGAATGAGTGCTGAAATGATTTACTGCTGTACAATCCGAAATAATATCCTAGCTATGCCCAGGAACCTTCAGACTGAGGGAGAGGGGCCCTCAGGGGCAACCCTAATGCGTTTCTGAAACACTAACGGGCATGGGGTCTCGCCACATATAATTTTCTTTCTTGCCCGCTGGCCTGCTAAGGTCAGGGAAATCATAGGCAATATGGTTTCCTTCTTTCATCTGCTGGAGTGCTGGCCGTCTATGAAAGTCTTTTTAATTTCAACATGTCTGGGAAAAAATGAGAATGGAAAACAGAACTGGAAAGCACAGGACTTTACTGAGCGATAAACATCATAGTCCCCGGAGACCATCCAGGTCAGAATTCCTGCATCAGTGTTTAGCCAAACTCTTAGCCTGAAAGAAAGCTTTGAGATGACTTTCTGTTTAAATTGCGGTTATGAAGAATCTAAGGAACACTCACTACATATGAATACTTAGAGGAAACAGGGGGCTAAAACAAGTCCCTGTCATTGAGGCTTACCTGAGCAATTATATCTGACCTGCATATATCAACAGGGAAATGCTCAGTGCGCACAAATGATGTGCAAGTTGAGATGAAGGGATGACACAGGGACTGTGGGAAGCCTGTGTGGTTTTTCTGGGACTCTTAGTCCCACTAGAAAGAGAAATGCATCCCTACAGCCGAGGTGCCTAAATCTCAAGCTAATTGTACAAAGTCTAGTGTGTTTCCCCTCCGGAATGCCAAGACCAGGTGGTGTCTATTATTCATTTAAGACCCAGAGCATATTCTTTTAGCTTCTGAGAAACCCATAGTGATTTCAGAAAAAAAATTAAAAAACTAAACAAACCCCCTTTTAGACTATGTTATGCTTCATTTCTTTGCTGTCACCAAAGCTCTGTGATCATACTGCACAAGCTGCACTTTCCAGCAGGAGTTTGCATTGTCAGACCACTGTCTAGAATCTTCCTGTGTGCTCCATCAAGAGATGGTAACAAGATGGTACAAGATGGTAACAAGATTGCTCTAGTGATATGCTGCAGAAATAAGCATCAACCTTGGGCTTTGGCGGTCATGTGACAAGGAAGGCAGTAAGAAGCAAACACAGAAAGCAAACAGTATATGCAGCCCACAGCCCTGGCTGAGAGCTCAGCTGACACCAGTGTCTGGACAGGGACCACTCTGGGACCTAGTGGGACTGATCCTCAGTGATGTCTGGTGGAGCCAAGAGAAACTGTCCCTGAGCATCCCTGCCCAATTGCAAATCTGAGAGCAAAGCAAATGCTTGTTGTTTCAACACACAAAACCTGGAGTAGTTTATTATGCAACAATGGAAAACTGGGCCATTTAGTCATTCTTGAGCCTCCAGTGCCTGGCAGAGGTCCTGGGATCCCACACGTTTGAAACATGCATTCATAAGAAACTGATACTCATAGACCGTAGGGAGCAGAAGGAAGGAAGGGAACTTTCTTTCATTCTCTGAGGCAAAGAACTTTCACCTTGAAGGCCTGTTCCCTTCCCATTGAGTGGCAACTTGAGGTGTTTCCTTATACAGACTCCCAACTTTAAGGATGGGGCTGAGGGAATTCAGCTCTGCTGTAAACAGAGACAATTAACTCATGTCAGCATTAGAACAAAAGTGTGAGTGTCAGCAAGAACTCTGTGGGTAACTTACCCAGTGTGCCCAGGCAGAGACCTAGGAAGAGATCTGCCATAGCCATCGCAAAGGCAGGTGCTAGAGTGCTACAGTGTGAAACCTTTGAATGTTACAGAGAACAGGGCCAAATAGCCTTAAGTGAAGGGGTATCTCCTCTATTCTGATAGTGAATTTGTGGCTTACACTGATTGTGGCTGTCCTGGCATGCATCCTGCCACTCCCAGATGACCCTCCTCAGCTTTGTGAATGAGAAGCTGGGGACATAGTTTGAAGGAGCTCCTCCTCCACAGGGTTCTTGGTTAGAGTGAGTGTCTGCAGCGAAGAGCACTCAGGTGAGATGTGGAAGCCAGGAAAGGAAAGCTATTCCTATACACCCTGAGGGATTCAGTTGTACAGACAAATGTGAGGTTCAGTGCAGCTCCAGTAGGTGTCTAAGAACCTTCTGCCCTATGTCAGACCCTCAGTTCTGAAGTGGCATTAGACTCCCTGTGGCCATGTTTTAGGCTGAAGGAGCTGGATGTGGTCTCCCTGAGTATAGCCCCGGCCTTTCCACCAGTGTCACGAACCTACACCGAACCCCTCATTACTGGAAGACAGAATGACTGACGTTCCTGAACAATTTCAACTGTGAGAGGCACCAGGGGAGAATTTCAGAAAGAAAACTTGGGGTACATGGACAGGTAGAATAATTCCAATAATCAATAATCAATAATTCCAATAATCACTTGCTGGAAACTAAGCCATATTATAGCAAAGGGCAGGTTAGGGAGGGACTGCATCCAGGTGCAGCCTCTCCAAAGGTTCCAACACTGCTCAGGTGCGGCATCTCCAAAGGTTCTGATACTGCTCATGAACTTATTTGTTTCTTGCTTCGTGTCTTGTCAGAGTTCTTCTGGTCACCTAGATTCCAGCCAAATCAAGCTAGCTCCTCAGTCTAAGCCCTCTCCCCCCATTCAGAGTTACTGATTCTTTCTACACTCCTATGTCAGGGAAACACAATAATGGGGCAATCTCAATAGCCATCTTCAAGAGCCAGGATTATGAATGTGAATTTTATCCTCTCTGTGCTCACGTTCTCCATTATCATAAAAACCTGCCCTGAACTCACAAATGAACTGATAGTGCCTCACAATTCTGCATGTTTCTCTATAGCTCCACCACACCTGGACACATGGACTTACTTCATGTTTCACTCTCCTCAACAGTAGGGGGCATATGAGAGGTATTTGAATGAATGAATGAATGAATGAATGATTCCACTCAACACCATCATCATCAGATGCCATTGACTACTCTTGAGTTAAGCCTTGCTCCCTGCCCCAGAGTTACCATGCTCTCAAGTAAGTCTTATCAGCCTTAACTAATGACATTCATATTTAAATTTCCTACTTTTGTAAAAATAATAAGCAGGAGACCATGGATTGGCAGCTGTCTAGATTGCTTTGAAACTCTTCTGTCTCTCTTATTCATAAATAGTTGGTGCCAATTCAATATGTATATTTCATATAATTCTTGGCAACTAGGTTACTAAGATGTAATTAAAACTAGGGACACAATGATACCATGAAGGAAGGGCTTCACTGCCTTTTGGCTGCAGCAATATGATGTCCCCATGGTGCACAATGACAACAATACAAAATGTGCTTTATCCCAAAACAGTCCAGTTTCAAGCTTTGGGGGAATTTTTCAGATCGTGTGTCTTCTTGTGGCAAGTAACAATAATCCACAATACATTTTCAGACCCTCTGCTGTGAGTTGGAGAACGGATATTATTTTCCACTGAGATGTGCTTTGGGGGTGTGTGTTGGAATAATATGAATGAGTCATATGAAATTATGTATTGATTTAAGATAATCTTTTGATCAAGTCAGTTCAAGGTAACTTTGTACTGGTCATCTTGACCTGGCAATGGAAATGTTTTGATTCAACTTTTTCTTCCTAAATAAGCAAAAGCAGTTAAGACCCTTAGAGCTTTAAACTGAATTCAGGAGTTAAATTGGAAATCAGAGTTGGGGGGGGGAGAAGGTACCTCTCCCCCCACTATTCTGTGACGAGACAGCCTGAAGAAGCTAGTATCATGAACAGTGCTGTTTCTCCAAGATAATGGTGGACAATAGTAAGGAGACTGAATCCTGGTGGAGCGCTGCCACTTAACAAATCTCGTGTCTTCTTAGACACTACATCTACTTTCCCTTGACACAGGTTAGGGACCTCAGTCCAAGAAGAGACAGGGATAAGGATGAATACCTTAAATTTCCTGCAACATGTTTAACCGGTTAATAAACCACTCCCTTATTAATAATGACATCACTGGCTATCATTAAGCACTTAATGTGTTCTTGTTCTCCTAACAAGTTCTCCTAACAAGTGTAGAGTAATGAACTCAGAATTCAGTTTACCTTCTGTACTGGCTGGTTTTGTGTGTCAACTTGACACAAGCTGGAGTTATCACAGAAAAAGGAGTTTCAGTTGAGAAAATGTCTCCATGAGACCCAGCAGTAAGGCATTTTCTCAATTAGTGATCAAGGGCTGAGGGCCCCTTGTGAGTGGTACCGTCTGTGGGCTGGTAGTCTTTGGCTCTATAGGAAAGCCAGCTGAGCAAGCCAGGAGAAGCAAGCAAGCCAGTAAGTTACATCCCTCCGTGGCCTCTGCATCAGCTCCTGCTTTCTAACCTGCTTGAGTTCCAGTCCTGACTTCCTTTGGTGATGAAAAGCAGCATGGAGGTGTAAGCTCAATAAACCCTTTCCTCCCCAGTTTGCATCTTGGTCATGATGTTTGTGCAGGAATAGAAACCCTGACTAAGACATCTTTATGAGTTTCATGCAGTAGGAATTGTATGCCAGTTAATAAAGAAATTGAGACATGGAGAGATTAAAAACCTTACCCAATTGTTTACTGAGTAAGTAGTACAAAGGTAAGATCTAAATCTCAGAGGCCATTCCTAACTTGTATCATATACTTTTCTTGAAATAAATAGACTTTTCTTTGGATTCAATAGCCTTCTGTTCCACTGCTTAAACCAGTTGGTCCCCTGGATGAAACCTTCAATTTCTCTCAATATCTCTTACACACAACAACAAACCACAAAATATCATACAAGTGTTTAACTTGGCAATTCTTAGCCAAGATCAACCCTTGCTGCCTCTGTCCATTCTTGCTGGGACAGGAAAAATGCTTAGAGATTTAGAATAGGTGTTACTAGTACCAGCACTGGTGAGACCACAGTTGCTGCTAAACATCCTACAATGTTTAGGACCCACAACAAAGAACTATACACCCCCAAATGTTTCTAATATTTAGAAACCCTAGGACAAAATGACCATTGTTACTTCAAGGCAACCATGGAATTTAGCTGTTCTCTGGGTTGGAAAGATGGCTCAGATGTTTAGAGTATATGTTGCTCTTATAGAGGATCAGGGTTCAATTCCCAGTACCTACGTGATGGCTCACAACCATCTGTAACTCCAGTTGCAAGGGATCTGACACTCTTTTCTGACCTTTGCTAGCAGCAGGTGAAAAATATGGTGCACAGAAATACATGCAAGCAAAACATTGATACACATAAAATAAACAAATTTAAAAAAATAAATAAAAATTAGCTTTTGTACCAAATTCAAACTTCTATAGCTAAGCACTGGAGTAAGTCTCTAAGATATAAAACCCAGTAAGATAGTCTCTGTTCTTAAAGAAATTACACAAGCCATGTGGAGTCCTTCATTCTATAAAGTGTAGTATCCTAAATTTAAAAGAAAAAAATAGCAGATTAGAACAGAACCAATGCCCATCTGTATTGCTCCTGCTTTCTTTATGTGTAGCAAAGGTTCCCCAGTGTTACGCAATTGTTAAGACATCTATACGGGCTGTCTGGATACTATGGATTTGGAATTCTCATGTTAATATCAGCAGTAACAGGTGCTGCTGCTGCTCTGCCTGGAAGGGTTGAAAAACCAGAAGCAACACTCACCACATCCATGGCCTTCATCCAGCGACTGCCATGGGAGCCCTTGCCTTAAAAGTAACCCAGGTCTCAACTGGGCATCATACTATTAACGCCCTTTCCCCTTGCATCTTGCCACCTGCAATAGGGTATAAGAGTTGGAGAGCTGGCCTTGCCTCTTGCTGGCTGTAGCATTGCTTAAGCTAGCTGGGGCAGTGCTGGAGAGCTCACCCTGGTGCTGTGGGTACAGGAGAGCTGGCAGGCTGACCAGCTCAGCTACCACCCAGGTCCAGATCCAAGGCTTTGAGTTGGCCCCCCACAACATCTACCTCATCTATGAACTGCTGGAGTGCATGAAGGGGCCGGTCCTACAGATCCAGAGCTTGCAGGATCGCCATGATACAGGGCAACATCAGGATATCTGAGAGGAGTCACAGGATCAATATTGATAGTGTAGCAAAAGCCAGAGGCCTCAAACCAGACCAATGACTCATTGCAGTGGACATTTGCAAGTAACGAAGTGTACACAAAAGGGTGTACGGTGGGACACACTGTGACACACTGAAGCTTCTGACAAGAGACAAGATCTTTCTTTTCTTTTAATTTAGGGGGAGGTTGCAAGGGCAGAGGGTAGATATGGAGGAGCAGGAAGATGGGTGGGATTGATGTGCATGATATGAAATTAATAAAGAATGAATAAAAAGGTTTTAGAAGTGGCCCAGGTCTGTTGTGCAGTTTCTGCTCCAAAGCTTCCTGGTTGGATCAGGTAGAAGCCTGTATCCAGTTGAAGCCCTCAAATAACTGCTGCAGGTCCTGCCTATATGCCTCCATGCTGCCACCATGATGATAATGGCCTAAACCTCTGAAACAGTTTGGAAGCGCCCAATTAAATGTTTTATTTTATAAGAGCTGCCTTGGCCATGGTGTTTCTTCATAGCCATAGAGTAATGACTAAGACATTCCTTCAAAGACACCAGCCTTCTGAGATGGAGTCTTACATGTCACAATGTAATGGTAATATTGGCATCCCATGACTCTAGCCTGTAATGGTAGTACCATTTTCTACTGGTTAAGAATATACCACAAGCCCTAATCCCCATACTCAAGGGGCAGGAATTTATGTAAAGTTGGAAAAGGGAATCAAGAATCACAGCTCTTTAGATGTGTTGGCTGTAAGTCCTACAATTGTGTATATCATCTAAAAAATTATAATTTCATTTATTGCTTTGTGATAGTCATAAATGAAAAGTCAGTATCATTCTCCATCAGCAGAAGATAACTGAAGAAGCATCCTGGGGAAATTCCCACTGACTCAGAATAAAACCTAGAGTAAAAATAAGTATAAAGAAATTGAAGATTTATATGTGGGGTCACTTAATCCTCTTATCAATTCATGCAGCATTATCTTGCCTTCATTATCAAATGTCCGAAACTGTTATTCAGAAAGCCTGCATAGCTTAGTGGTCCAGAACCAGTTAGCTCTGCCATGATTGCACTGGGAGTCCAATCCATAATTACTAAAGGCCAAAAATGCAAATGAACTACAGTTTGGAGGGCTCCCTACTTTGCTATTGACTCTAATTTTTTTGGTTCCCTTTCTACCTGTAACCTTACCTGTCTTTCCAGTCAGCCTCCTTCCCTCCTTGACCTTGATATTCCTACCTAACCTTCCTAGCCTGAGCTTTATCATTTGGTCCAAATTATTTTGTCTAATAAAGTCAGTGCTTAAAGACATGTGAAAAAATAAATCTCAATAATCTCATTTCTATTATCATTTCAAGGAGAAATATACAATAAGCTCAGTCCTGAATGTGCATGTATTACTGTATTTATTACAGTCAGATATTTTTATCCTTACAGATTGGTGAATTCAGAAACTGTTTTGATCAGCTTCTTTATTTTGTGCATCTTAATTTAAAATTATTATTAATACTATTAAAATTATTATTATTATTATTATTATTATTATTATTATTATTATATATGAGTGTGCATGCCATGGCTTGTACATAGGGGTCAGAAGATAGTTTGTGGGAGTCGGTTCTCTCCTTCCATTTTGTGGGTTCTAGGGATTGAACTCAGATGCCTTTAACCACTGAGCCAGCTACTGGCATGCATTTTAGGTTAAAAAGCTTCCTATACTTATCACTTTGGAGGGTAATGTATTTAGGTGTGACACTGGGATGGGATAGGGATATTGGGCATGAAGTGAAGGCTTGGTTAGCTATGAGCCCAGAGCATAGCTGTGTGCACATAAGGGGAAGGGCAATGCTGTAGGAGGAACTTCTGGTCATTCTTCTCCTCTTCTTCAAGCACACTTCTCCACACATCTCCCTTTCTTCTTCCCATACATGTCCCCTTGCAAAGGGACACACAGACTAGCATTAAGGCAACATTTTTCCCCTCATCATAAATGAAAAAGAACTCTATCTTGATTAGATTTCTCTGCTTTGCATTGGACTGAAAGAACTGGAAACAGCTTCTTCTATTTGTTGTCTCTCCATACCTTACTTCCAGTCTGAGCTGCAGCTGCAACCCCTTGGCCTTGGCTTAGGCCTTGGCTTTTGGTTGGCAGCCTGCAGCCCTTGGTCATACAGCACCACGAATCTGCTTACCAAGCACAGTGTAGGAATGATAGTGACTCAACAGTCTGTGGTTGTAGCCAGAGCTCTTGTACCTTGGGCTTAATCTCCAAGTTTTACAGGAGCCCTGATGGGCTTGACCTGTGTGGTCACTGCCTTTGAATTGTTTGCACAGAAACTTGGGGTTGACTCTCTTAAGAGATCCCTATCTTTGTGACCAGAGTTTCTTGATGTCATTTCTCTGCCGTTTGGAGCCTGGTTGAATGCATTGTAGTTCTCAGATTTGGTGATGTGTAAGTAGTGACCTGTAGCTGCCAAAGCAGCTAGGACCTGAAAAATCCTTCAATGCTAATTCCACTGGAATTATTTCCACTGGAAAGAGGTCTCCAGTGGAACCTCTTTCTTGGATCACTTAGGCTATCGAGTGACTCACATTTCATCTGATCTTTACTCCGACAGGAGCAGCATGGTCTATGGCTACCTCCCTTCTGAAATACTTTTGCACATGTAACACCTCCCCTGGGTTTTCTTTCTGTTTCTCTTTAGGCTCCTTTTAAGTTCTTGGCTCACCTACATCCTCTACATTTGAAACACTGGTGTGTCTTGTGCTTCACCTTTGGGCCTCTTCTATTTGTAGTCATTTTTTGAGGTGATCTTTTCCAAGTATACCTCTATCCTGGACCTCTTCTCAAATTCTAGACTCTTTTATCTAATGTCTCTACTGGAATATCACAGTCTTAACAAGTATATGAAGAGATATTCTATTTCCCACATTTCTGTAAATGGACACTCCTTTATTTTGGTTTCTCAGATAAATGATGTACCATAAGATGGAATCTCTCTCCTCTTCTCTTCTCTCTCTCTCTCTCTCTCTCTCTCTCTCTCTCTCTCTCTCCCTCCCTCCCTCCCTCCCTCCCCTTCTTCCTCCCCTTTACCTATCTCTCTCTCTAGAGATGTATTTCTAGACATCTGATGTCCATAGGCAGGTAGGTAGACAGGTAGGTAGGTAGGTAGGTAGGTAGGTAGATAGATAGATAGATAGATAGATAGATAGATAGATAGATAGATAGATAGAAAGAATAGAACTCATTATGTAGGCCAGGCCATACTGACCTTGAACTCACAAAGATCCACTTGCCTCTCCCTCTCAACTGAATTGCTGGGATTAAAGACATGTGTTACCATGCTCTGCTGACTTCTCCCCAAACTGTTTATTCAACATGTCTGCATTTTGAACAACTCTCCTTTTGAGACAGATCACTATGCTCTCCGGTAAGCGTTTTGCCAGGCAAACATCTCCTTCTTAGATATTTAAAACAAGTCTAGATTCACCACCATGCCACCACCCTTCCCCCAACCTGTTCTCATCCAAGCCAGGGTGAGTTCAAGGAATGGAAAACAGATTTCTGCATTCTCCTGCTGAACTGTTTTCATGGCTTCCCAGATAACCCAGATAAAAGCTAGACTCTCTCCCAGCTGCTAAGCTCCAGCATCACCAGGCTTCCAGTTCCTTTTGCTGGTAAAATGGTTAACTGCCTTTTGCACTGTTCTGTTAGCTCTATTAGCCCCTCACACTTTCCTCAATGTCCCAGATGTGTTTCTGTCTCAAGGCCTTTGCCCTTTCTGTTCTGTTTGTCTGGAAGAGAGGCCTGCCTCTCTACTTCTAGAAACTTCTAAGCTTCTTCTAGAAACTTCTAGAAAATTCTAAGCTCCTTGCAGAACACATCCTTTCCTTCCCTTGCAGGCATTTCACATATTAGCTTATTTGTGCTTGGTTTGATTCTTCTGCAAGCAAGGACTCTTGTCTTTATTCATTGCTGAATTCCTAGGGCTCAAAGCAGGGCCTGTCACAGGGTGAGTGTACAACAATGTTTGTTGAGTGAATGAATCTCATCCAGATGTTTTGATTTACACAATTAGAATTATTGTATCATGGTTTGATAATAGGGGCCTTCTTTCATGTCCCATGTGACTGATGGGGCCAGGAGAGGAGAGTGCTCCATTAATACAACAGTTTCTAACCCATTCTAGGGGTTGCAAGTATCCACAAATTAAGTAACAATTTAAAGGAAAAGGGATGTCCTTACAAGTGACAATTCAAAAACACACAGCAAAGAATCAAGAAAAAACAGAATTAGATATGAAAAAGCATAAATTAGTAATATAAGAATAATTTAAAGATGCTTACTCTTTCTTTGACAATGTTGCTATAAATTGCTTTCTCTGGATTAGTGTGAGATTGTAGTTACCAAACATTAAAGACCCAGGGTGTCAAACACTGATTTGCTAGTTAGACCTTGACATAGGTTTAAAGATTTCATTTTTATCTGATGTCCTCACCTGTATCATGAATGAAAGGTTTCCACTTGTTCAATGTGTGTGTGTGTGTGTGTGTGTTTACGCACATGGGTATGGTCAATGTTGGTGTCCCCTCGGTCACTCTCCACCTATTTTTTGAGACAGGGTCTCTCACTGAGCTTCTAGCCTGCCACTTAGTGATTGGCAATATTAGCTGGCCAGCAAGTTCTGGGGATATACCTATCTCTGCTCCCTCCCCCATCAGCATTGGGGTAACAGATACACAGATACGGCCAGCTTTTTACTTGACAGCTTAGAATCTGAACTTAGGTCCTCAGGTTTGCACAAAAAGCCCTTTCTCCAGCCCAAGGATTCTCCAGTGCTTCTAGACACCCAGTGTTTAAAGGAGTTGATGTTTCTTATGCTAAACTGAACTACAGAGACTGTCTTTATCCATCTGGAATCTCAAACCTCACTCTGAAATAGCCCTTTATCCTGCTGAATATTATGGAACAAAGATCCTAACGACACTAATCATTCATAAGATACACTAGGTGTCAATCATTTCAGATGTGCATGGATTCACTTTTTCATCCCTTGCTCTGTGTCTTATAATGGGTTGAGGTAATTCCTGGAGGCCAAAATTACTGTTAACACGGTTGTCTCTCTGCTACCACTGTTGGTAAAGCACTTGATTTCCAGAAGAGTGCTTCTGATGGCTTCCGAGTCTAATAACATAACAAAAATACACATGGCACTGGGGGACATTGACTTCAGTTATGACTTCCCAGTGGCCCCTAAGCAAGGCAACCTGCAAACATCTGTTTTCTCACTAAGCTGGCTGAGGACTCGGGATGCAGGGAAATCAGAGATGCTGCATTAGAGATGGGTATCATATGCACAGACTGTGGGAGTTAGAGCAAGACTGGAGCTGAAGGCTGCTAGGGAAATAAAGGTTCCCCAAAGAGGCCTGTCTGTCTGCTGGCAGTATATAAAGGATCTCAAGGAAAATTACCAATAAGGAGGCTGCAACCTAGGAGACAAAAATAGGCAATGAGAAAAATGCTTAGGGTGTTTTATTTTTAGGGTTTGCTCTAGGGTAATATTTTTTCCACCTATTTTTTCCTGATATACACTAAAATAAATACCTAGCTATGAACATATTTAAAAATTATAATAAACAAAATTAACTAGTATACAACCAAATCACACAGGCAGTGTACCTGGTATGTCACAAACATACATCACAGCATGCTACAACTGAGCAGGCTGAGCAAGCCTCAGCAGCAGGATCTACTACTAGCAGCTGAATACCACAGTGCAGATGCTAGAGACACCCAGAAGTCTGGTGTGTAGTTTAGTACTACTTATTATCTGGAAAAGGATTAGACCTTTTGCATTCGAATGAATAACTCATGAAATGATTTTGAAATGAGCTATGCAGAGGTAGCCCCAGGAATGGGAAGAATAGTCATGAAGCTTAAAATACCAATCTTTCATTAATTGCACAGAGCTCTCCCTTTTGATAGGCATCAACATTTTTAACAAAGTCAGAAGGGACTTTCATTATTTCAGACTGTGTGGATGTTATATTCTTTCTTTCTTTCTTTCTTTCTTTCTTTCTTTCTTTCTTTCTTTCTTTCTTTTTCCATATAAAAATCCTGCCACCTAGAAGTAAGGCTTTGGGACAAAGCAATGCCTTTTAAAAACAAATATAATGTGCTATGCTCAGTTGGGCAGCATAGGAAAGCTTTTTGGGAACCCCACAAAGACACTGAAAAGACGACATTTAATTCAGTTTGCTGTGCCAGGGAAAAACATAACTCAAGGGCTTTTGAGCAAACTGGCCCTACTCTCCTGGGATAGGAACCCATCCTCCTTAGGCATTGTAGTGGCTATTCCTGATTGTCAACTTGACTATTTCTGGAGTGAATCCAGAATTAGAAGGCTCACCTGTGATCCAGATCTTGAGGCTGGAAGACATAAGTTTCTGACCTGGATCTTGGCATAGAGATCTTGAGGCATAGTGGCCATGAAAAAGCGTAGCCCCAGGCAAAGTAGCACACACCCTTAATTCTAGGAGACTGAGGCAAGGAGATCTCTGAGTTCAAGGTTAGCCTGGGAAAAAGCAAGTCCCAGATCCAGGCATGGTGGCACACACCGTTAATCTGGGACACACCTTCTGCTGGAGACCTACAAAAGGACATTGGAAGAAGGAAGATTGGCTCTTCTTCGCCTGCATGCCTTGTGGGACTGAGCAACTGCTAGATCCTAGGACTTTCATTCACAGCTGTTGCTGACCATTGTTGGGGAGTTGGACTACAGACTGTAAGTCATCAACAAATTCCCTTACTATATAGAGACTACTTATAAGTTCTGTGACTCTAGAGAACCATGACTAATACAGGCATCTCACCATTTTCCCAATTTCTTGCTGGAGACATTCTAGAAAAACACTGCTTCCTTACAGAAAATGTTCAAGGGATGAAGTCAGTTCCAGAAAAAACACTGCTTCCTTATGGAAAATATTCAAGGGATGAGGTCAGTCTGCCAGGCCCAGGAAAGTCCTGTTTCTCCGCCATCTCCCAAGATGAACATAGCCAGTGTGGGTATAAAATGCCTCAGCCATTTGATGCCTCAAAGCAATGAAAACCTGGCTGTCTGACTTCAATGATCTATCCCTCAGCCTTGAGCGGCAGAACAGACATTCCAATTTGTCAGGATGTTTTTCTTATTGATCACACGAGATTCACATAATGTGTAGGGGAATCTAAAAGTTACATAACTCAGCTAACAGGGACACATATACACACAGTGCTGAATGCACAATAAGCCTCCTGGAGATTCGTAGGAGAGTCTTGGCAGAGCCTCCTGTTTATTTAGTTCTTCTGTAAAACTTTCCATGCAGGGGAAACGGGTGGGAATGAGGGTTGAAGGAAGCTAACAGTTGAACTAGGAATCCTATAAGAAATAATCTGAATGCTTTTTTAAAAACTGGAATAACTTAAAGAAATTCTAGCTGAGCGATTTTCCCCTTTCTCCAAATAAGCAATCTCTTCTTGTGTGCAAGGATGCCCATGTTCATTATGGTTCTGAAAATGTGACCATGACCTCCAGAGGGGGCTGAGAGCATTTCATTCAAAGTTTTCCTTACCATGTGTGAGCAGAACACTCTGTCATATACACAGAACAGCAGTGGAGGGGGACGTTGGAACAGAATACTTTGTCATGAAGTCATTTGACACTAAATACTCTAAATGCAAGTTGTGCCCCAAAATTCCAAGAGTCGTAACATTCCCCTAAACACTGAAAATGTGGAAGTAATTAAATTGTTCTGTTAGTACACCAAAGGCTCACTTACAAGTTTGATTATTAATGTTTAGGTATGTTTGTGCACATGTGCACGTGTGTGCATGCATGCGTGCCTGTGGGTGCAAATGCATTCCCATACAAAAAAAAGTTTGTTTACCTCTTTCTCCATTTGTAATCCTTCTGCTCTGATATTTCTTTCAAACACTTCTCTCTTTTCAGTCTGAGGGTTGGATTTTCTGTACACAAGAATGTAGTCAATTCGACACTTTCCATCTCTAAAGTAAAGTCCGTTGGATTTGTTTCGTTCTCGCACTGTCTGCATACAAAAAGAAAGAGACCAGTTCAAGCCATTCATGAGCCTGAGCTTTGGGGAAGTGAGGCTAAAGAACTAAAACTGAAGGAAATTTAGTTAAAACATGAACACGAGTCAGAAGCTCAGGTTCATAAAATAAACATGAAAACAAGGAACAATAAAAGTTGAAGACACATTATATAAAAAGGGCAAACCATAAGACATCTGAAAGTAGCAGGTATTGCCAAAACTCTGGGGCATCTGAGAGCCATTATAATCTACTGACGAGAGTGAAAACTGAGGTACTGACTTTGTAAAACATATCAGCATTGATCTTGTAAAACTGAACATTTGCATAACATACAAACCTAGAGGGATTCTTGGCAAGGCAACTAGGAGATGTAAATAAATATGTATAACAGCATTGTTCATAACGATAGAAAAATTTAAAATAAGAATACAGTCACGTATATACAATAAATGGCTAAATACAGGGTGCACTGGATAGACACTCTGTTAAATACTGTTATGCAACGGTGAGAATAAATACACTTGAGTTGTATTGATAATTTTTTTTTACAGGAAAATAAGAAACCAGAGAAGACCTCATAACACAATTTTCTATTAAACATGAAACAAAATGAATTTCTATGTCTACACTACATGCAGTAAAACTTTTAGGGCAAGGAAATGAAAAATCAAAGAACATAGAGAGGATGGTGGTGCCCTGGAAAGGTCAAACTGCATCCCAGGTAACTGAGATGGGCCTAGCAATATTCTTGTTCTCTGTTTCTTAAGATTATTTACCCACACTAAAAACAACAAACAAACAAACAAAAACCATTTTAAAGGCTGAGTGTGAGCCTTTAAAACTCCTAAGTGAGCCTTATCACACTCCTAAGCCCAGTGCTTGGGAGGCACAGACAGGGAGATCTCTGTGAACTCAAGGCTAGTCTGGTCTACAAGGCAAGTTCTAGGCTACCCAGGGCTATACAGATTGTTTCATAAGAGAGAGAAATAGAGATAGAGATATCGAGATAGATAGCTCCAGATGCCTGTACTCCACTGCTGGGCTGTTCTTTGTGGTCATCTCATGGTACTGGCATCTCCAAAACACTGCTGTCTTCTGCTGCAACTAGGCTTCACCAATAGCCTCTCATAGGCTCTCTTCATGGTGCCAAGCCTCAACTCCTTTGTATGACCCCTTCAGTCCTGGGCCATCAATTGCAACTGAGACTGCACCTTCACCAATGGCCTTCTTTGGCCTCTCACAGTGCTGAGCCTCAGCTGCTCTTTATGACCCCTCATGCCTTCAAACCCAGTACCACTGGAGTGACTCTTACACATTACCAAGTCCTGCCACAGTACAAGGCACAACCTTGGCCATCTCTATTACACTGCCTCCTCGATCTCAAGAAACACCTCCCAGAAGTCTCCAACCCAATGATGCTGGTCTCCTCTCAATCACTGCCAATTTCCCAGCTCCAGCCAACCAGCATCAATAGTCCCTCACTTTAGTAGTTTTAGCATCCTGTCAATCATAGCTGACTCTTCAGCCCCAGCCAACCAAAACCACAGAATCCTCACAATCAAAATAGCAATGGCCCTGATAAGAGTCTTTAATCTTCCCTCTGAAATTTCACAAGCCAGGCCTCCATCTTCTGCACTGTTCTCAACATTATCTTCCAAGTTTCTATAGAACATTCTACAGAGCCCTTAACATCCCAATGACTCTTCTAGCTCAAAGTTCCAAAGTCCTTTCATAGTCCTCCCCAAAACATGGTCAGGTTGTCACAGGAATACTCCACTATGCTGGTACCTATTTGTCTTAGTCAAGGTTTCTATTCCTGTACAAACATCATGACCAAGAAGCAAGTTGGGGAGGAAAGGGTTTATTCAGGTTACACTTCCATGCTGCTGTTCATCACTAACGAAGTCAGGACTGGAACTCAAGCAGGTCAGGAAGCAGGAGCTGATACAGAGGCCATGGAGGGATATTTCTTAGTGGTTTGCTTCTTCTGACTTGCTCAGGTGGCTTTCTTATAGAGCCCAAGACCACCAGTCCAGGGATGGCACCATCCACAATGGGCCCTCCCCCCTTGATCATTAATTGAAAAAATGCCTTACATCTGGATCTCATGGAGGCATTTTCTCAACTGAAGCTCCTTTCTCTGTGATAACTCCAGCTTGTGTCAAGTTGACACACAAAACCAGGCAGGATAGATAGATAGATAGATAGATAGATAGATAGATAGTAGATACAGAGAGACTCTCTCTCTCTCTCTCTCTCTCTCTCTCTCTCTCTCACACACACACACACACACACACACACACACAGAAAAAAATATTTTACCTTGCTATCTTTAGGCATATGTTTAAATAGAAGCATATAGGATGTTTAAAACAAAACAGTACAATCCTTCCATTTGCATGCACTCTGATACTAATTTTCAATTGCATTAAAAAAGCAGTAACAAGTTAGCAATACTGATAAGGCATATAACTTGAAAAGTGTTTTTCTCATTCATAGATTGCATGATCGTTTGAGATGTTCATATTGTTATTAAACTTGTAACTTCTACAGAAGTCATACTTGTTGTTTTATAACAATCAAGAAAGAGAAGGAATGAATTGGCTTTTCATCCAGGCTCTTTAGACAGTACTAATGTAAGGCCAGCCCTAAAGGAGACCATTGAGTCTGGGCCACTCAAGCTGGAGCCATGTGTCTCAGGCTAATAGATTTCTGAACTGAGTCTGCAAATCCAGCCAAGGAGAAATGGGAAGCCTGTCTTCTCTTGACCACAGAATACATCACTTTTTAAAAACACTATATAGATGGAAAATGTATGAGCCTTCCACAACATGCTAGAATCACACCCTTTCTCAAGCATCATGCATGCAGCCTCGCCCCCAAAAAACCCTGGACCAGGAGGAATGGAAGGCCTGTGCCCCGTGTTTCAGCATGGACATCTACAATTGGTAACCACTCTTCGTCTCTTGCTTTACAAGACCCTCAGGAGCCAGCCTGAAGATGCTCCTATTAACAAATATTTACCAGACAGGGAAAGCATCACCTGTCTTCCAAAGCAGAGCGTTCAGCTGGGGATACAGTCCAGTGACAGGGTGTTGCTTAGGATCACGGGGCCCTGGGTTCAATTCTGAATGCTGTAATCAATAGAACAACAAAACAACAGCCACAACCACAACCACCATAACAAGGCTTTCCTCAATAGTACCAGGAAGAAGCCTGGCTCTGACTGAGCAGTTCTACCTCCAGCACAGACCTGGCCTTTCTGAAACTGCTATTTCTGTGCAAGGGAAATAAATCAGTTACTTTTTGAGGTCCTTTCAATGTCCCTATGTGAAACTATTGTACAGCATCCAAAGTGTATAGAGATGATGAGCAACTGATTTTTTTTCCTTAAAGAAAAAGAGGGAGGCATAAGAGAGACTGATATTCGTGGGAGAGGCCTGCGAAGTTTGGTAGATGTTGCTAATTTCTGCTGTTTAAGGGAGTCATCCTTTCATTGTGTAACTGGAAGAGTGAAAACATTAGGAAGATGCCATCAATGACTAACTTTACCTCTGTGTATATGTCATTTCTGTGTGGCATGTATTCAAGGGAAACCTTAAACCTCACTGAGATGCAGCCTAAGCAATAGTGAACATCCTACAAAATACTGCTTCTCCCCTGGAATGGCAATGAGCAAATGGATCTATATACAACTGCAAGGAAGCCTCCCTCTGACAGAGGCAAATACAAACTCAGAGAGGCCTCAGATAACATAATGGTCTGAAAAGCCTGTGTGCTTTATGTTGCATGTTTGTGTACTCAGCGGTTTCCACTAGAAAGTACATCTTTGTCAAGTACCATTTTATTAGTTAGGCACACTTAGACTGCATTAAAAAATGATGGGAAGTCGTGGAAATCTCCTGCATACATTAAATGTCTCCAGATGTGAGACAGCAAGTGCATGGTTAACTTTTCAGTTTTGAGCATATGCACAATTCAGATTCTCAAAATGTGCTAGAACCACCTAGCAGCCCAGACCTATGAACCCTGCCTATGCTTCCCAGAAGCCTGCAGTTTGATGGGGTTTGATTCTGAACGGGCTGCAGGGATGCTGCACAGGATCCCACCTGAAGCATTACACTCCCAGAAGTTATGCATGCTCTTACCTCTCCCCCTGCTTCTAATCTGCTGGTGTCCTCCGAAGTACTGGTCAGATTTCCAGGGTGAAGGAGAGAATCGTCATCTTTGCAAGGGCTATTGACAGCCTCTAGTTCATCAAAAAGAATATTGACATCCTTGGCCACTAGAAGCAAAGCACAAACATTAAAGTGGGCTAAGAAGCTGGACTGGACATCATCACAGTAAGAGGAGGCATCTCCCTCTGGCTTCCTATGCACACATTGTTTCAATAACACCCAGAGTGACAGGTGCATCCCCTCCTAAGAGAAAAATGTCAGACGTAAAACCTGTCTGACCAAATAGGTGACACTAGACAAGAAAATGGAGGTAAAACACCTTTATGTCATAAACATAATTTGTCTTCCATTTATTCAGATGGCCTTCCTATAACTGTTTAGAGAAAGGTCCTTTCATTTAGAACTACTGGGGATTCATTCTCTAGGTTGGAAGGTAAGCTGTGCTTTTTCGTTCTATATCTTCACACTTAAGTTGACAAGGCTATGCATAAAAGTGCCACTTGCTTGGCTTAGTGACCTTTATTTCTTCCATTATAATCTCTCTAGTAAATTTAAGAATGCAGCATGCAGTTTTTCTGCCTTCCTTCTTCCTCTAATGATGAACTGAAAGGAATAACCCATTCAGAGGCTCCCCTATAGACTATTTATGTTAATGACACAAGACTATACAAAGAACTATATGTCGGCGTTCTAGGGGGAGGCTAAGGGAGTTCCAATACACCTTGCAGTGTACCTCAAAGAAAAGCTAAGTGCCACTGCAGGAGTGGACAGCCAGAACCTTTCTTCATCACCTCAAATTAAGGCCTGTTATAACAGTTCTATTTTTTAATGTTTTAAAAGTGGTTTATAACTTGCCAGAGGTTGCTGCATAAAATGACTCATGGGGGACTGGATTTGAATATCCATTCTTTCATTCACAAATGTTTTAGATATGTTCACATTTTATGTTAAGTGTTCGGGTATGTTGGGCATATTCTGGGGATGAAGAGTGATGTAGCTCTTTGCCTTTATGGAAAAAGGAAATAGATTAAATAAATGCAAACAATGAGTAGTCAAAAAATAAAGAACAGAGTCAGGCACAGAGAAAAAGGTAATCTGCGTATTCAGGATGTCCGGGTTCTAAAACTGTAGCCAAGCGTGCGGTTTTATGCAATTCATTTGTCATTTCAAGTCTTTCTCTTGAATGATTTTCAAGTCATTCTGTAAAACAAAATGGCTAGGAGATAATGTTCATGGCTCACTGAGATAGGCTCGGTCATTATCCGCCTACAAGGTGGACCACATTTCGAGACCCTGTGAATATGTTCCTTCACATCAATAAAGCTGCCAGGTGTGTTTATATTAAGGATCATACATGGAGGACATTTTTCCTGGATGACACGAAATCCCACGGCAGTCAGAATCAGAGAGAAGAAGTGGAAAATGCTTTGCTGCTGGTTTTGAAGACAGAGGCCAGGACCATGGACCGGTGGCCTCTAGAAGACAAAAACACTAACAATGAAGCCTCCAGCAGGAGTGCAGGTACTGCCACCTTGATTTCCGGTTCTGACTTCTGGATCATTGGAACACAGATGTCTTATTTGAAGATAGCAAGCATGTGGCAATTAGCACACCAGTGCTGACGGATGTCATCACCACTGGTATTTAGACTACAGAGACTACAGAGAAGAAAACATCATAGTCTTTCCACAGAGCCAGGCTCAAAGAGAGGAGCTGAAGGAGCTCAGATTTTTTTGAACATTCAATATGTGCAATGTTTCAGGGACAGATTGGCCACTCTGGGTAGAGAAGCTCCCCCTTTTGTAAGCATATTCTTCCCACTATTTATTTCTTTCCCAGCACTGAACACAGGCTGCAATTACCTCTTTTATTTGTGTTTATGTATATATTAGTAATTTACTTTATTAGAATTCAAGCTCCAACCATGCCAGGATTGACAGATCTACCGAGAACCTGACACAAGAGTCAGTCTTCAAGAGACGTTTGTTAAAGGACATGATGGGGACTGTTAGATGGTGTGGACTGTGGTCTAATGACATATGAGAATATCCCTCCTCTAATGTCATCGAGTCTAGGACCCCACTCGTGACTTTTATGTATCAGCCAGAACTCCACAGCTTCAAGTAGACAGTGATCAAATAGCAGGTAGTTACCAATTAGGTTTAAGAGATAGGACAAAATGTCATTTTAACAAAGTCAAATGGAGAGGAGCCTGAGGAAAAGAAGGTCCAGAGACAGGCCAAAGTGGGATCCATCTCAAGGGGAGGTCCCAAGGCCTGACATTATTACTGAGGCTATGGAGCGCTAACAAAAAGGGACCTAGCATGACTGGACTCCAGAAGACCCAACAAGCAGCTGAAAGAGTCAGATGCAGATATTTGCATCCAACCAATGGACAGAAGCTGCTGACCCCTGTGGTTGAATCAAGAAAAGGCTGAAAGCAGCTGAGGAGTAAGGTGATACTGTAGAAGGACCAGCAGTCTCGATGAATCTGGACCCCCAAGATCTCTCAGACACTGGACCACCAACCAGGCAGCGTACACCAGCTGATATGAGGCCCCAACACATACACAGCAGAGGACTGCTGGGTCTGTGTTCAATCAGATGATGCACCTAACTCCCAAGAGATTGGAGGTCCCAGGGAGTTTAGAGGTCAGGTGGGGTGGGGGACTGGGGGCAGGGATGTTCATGGGGGGGTTGGATTAAAATCTGGAGTATAAAAAAGTAAATTAATTAATAAATTAAAAAATACTTCAGTAAAAATTAAAAAAAAAAAAACAACCAAAACACAACAACAACAACAACCAAAGTCAGAGGCCTGCTGGCTATTTCAAACACTTGGTGGTTGGATAAATTTGTGCTTCTGTTTGCTAGATAGTATCACAGGGATGGAAATCTCTTAGACTTTTTACCATTCTTTGGATATTGAAGGCCTGTGTCTTAAAGGTGTGATCTCTAAGCTTGCCCTGTTAGGAAGTTACAGAAACTTTAATATGCTGGACCTAGTAGGGGGTCTTCTAGGGTCTCTAGGGTCACTAGGAGCTTTTTCTCTTTTTTAAAAATTCTAGCCAAGAGTCCAAAGAGGCCTTACTTTGCCAGTCAGTCCCTGTTAGGATGTACTGCCTTAGCACAGGGCCAAAAGCAATAGGGCCAGCCAACCCTGTATCTTAGCCTTCAAAATCGTGAGCCCAAACAAATCTGTGAGTTGATTGTCTTAGGTATTGGTCACAGTCACAGAATGCTAATATGGCAAGGGGGCACTGAGAAGTGGCACTGTCACTGTGACTGCTGTCTGACAGTGTGGTCAAGCTTTTGGAACTGGCTGGTAGGAGGACCATACAAGCATCTGAAGAAGGCTAGGAAATGCCTAGAATGCGGTAATCAGAGTTTAGTGGGGGATTTTGAAGGGGGCTCAAAAGATTAGAATGCAAATGGAATTCTAGAAACCAGGAGGATGAGTTTTCAAGTGTATACAAAGACTCTGTGGGAACCAGAGTAATGACCACTACTGTTTCTTCATAAGCAATTTGTATGAATTGTGCCCATATCTGTGACTCTACGGGAGGGTGAGCTTAAAGGTGAACAACAAGTTTATCAGCCAAGTACAAACAGTGTGGTTTGGGTAATGTCAGGTTTCAGACACCTGGCTGAGGTGCCTATTTAACGTACCAAGGCAGACCTGGATGCCAGGTTCTCCTTGCATCCCTCAGTTCCTACAAGGCCCTCCCTGGCTGGCATACCCCAGCCCCTACCCTAAACGTCTCTAGCCCAGGGGCTGGGCTGCCCTTCCCCTAGCTGCCCTTCACTATATAATTCAACCATTTTGTTTACCTGCCTCTTTTGTCTACGCTTTGGTCCTCCTGGCTGCTACACCGGATCCCACTCTTTCTCCCCTCTCCCTTTCCCTTTCCCTGCCCCTCTCTTCACATGGGTCAAGATCAAGTCCACTCTGGATTCTCCCAGATGTCCCTGCCTCTGGCTATGCTTTCCCACACATCTGCAATAAGCTTTCTCTTCCCATCATACTTAGAAGTAGTCATTTTCCTTTTCTCTTTTCTTTTCCATTTTCTTCCCCATTCAGGTATCACTGGCTGATTTTAGCCAAATTTACAGTGAGCATTGGGAGCAAAATGAAAAGAAAGTAGAAATATTTGGAAAACTTAAGGGTTTGGCTAGAAAAGAAGAAACAGCCTGAGTAAAGGTACAGCTAAAACAGACGCCACTGTTGCTAAAGGCATTCGGACTGCCAAGAAGATGTTAAGAGCATTGCACCTGGAAAGATGCGTGGAGCCGATGTCAGACACTGGCTTCTGATACAGTGGCTGGGAAGATTAATAGGATTGTGGACATGTTGCTAGGATAGTGACCAGGACAGACAGGAAATGTACTTATTCCACTGGAGATACTCAGACATTTAAGCCTGCATTTTATCAGTACAAAAAGGCAAAGCGGGCACAAACAAAATGGAGAGGTTGCCTGGAAGAATAATTGGCATGGTGCATTCGTTTGTCTCTCATTGTTACAATCAAATATGCAGCAAAAATGGATTTGGGGCAAGAAAGGCTTGTTTTAGATGGGCACTCATGGGGAGGGGAGCACAAGGCCATGGTTCCAGTCTCTGTGTGAGGATTATGTCTGGTCACACTGCCGAGACAGACAGGAGGCAGTGAGAAGTTAATGCTTCTCTGTTTCCTCTTCTTGTTTAGTCTGAGCCACTGACCAAGGGTTGACCACATTCACATTGGGGTGAGTCCTTCTCTGGAGATGTAGTCATAGACAAACTCAGTGGTGGATGGTTCCTGCCTGCGGTTCACTCAGAGGTCAGCTCTGTTGAGAATATAGGACAAAGGGGTCGGCATGCTCCGCCATTCCAGATCTTGGAGTGAATGTCGGATGAAGAACAGGCGACTACTGTAGTACTAAGGTGGGGAAATCCGCCTCTACATCAGGGCTCCAACTCTTTGCCTGTGATGGAGACAGCTAATGAAGAATGGAGGGAAACCCCTCACCCTCTCTGTCAATGCTCACAGGAATTAGTGACTGGAAGTCACCATGGGGATGCCGCCAGTGGAGCACTCAGACAAGTCGGTATGCTGTAGAAATCCAATTTTTGGAAAATAAGGGCTATCTTAATTTAGTCTTTATCACTTGCCAAATGTTCCATAGCTCCAGCAGATATTAAAATCCTTGCCAGAGTATGTTCAGCCAAGCATATCATCAATAGAACACTGTGGCCAGGTACATGCGACAAAGACAAAGGGGGGAAGGGTTTCCATGGTGTATCATCCTGCTCCTGATGTCTAAACTACAGGACAGGTTTTAGGAACAAAGATCAATATTCTTGATCTGTACAAACTTACATTATCTCTTTAAGAAGAAAAATAAGTCTTAAGTTACAAAGTTAACCATTTTTTTAAAATCTATTTTTTTTGAAAAGTATTTTAAGTACCTACTAAGCTCAAATACCTCACTTGGAGCTAAGGCACTGGACACTATGGGCATGCATCCTTTCCCTTAGAGAGCTCACTGTCCACTCCAAGTGGGAGCAAGGTTTTCTCTATCCATGGCCTTAACTTCACAGAAATAATGTTTATTCACATAAGATTGTTCGAGAATGGATTTTATCACCTCCCTTAAATGTTTTTCTCAAATAGAAAATATTTGATAATTATCTACATAGTAGAATTCTGCTGTTAGGCTCATTAAATGCAGAAGAGAGCCAAAATACTCTGGGGAATCAATTAAAAACAACAAAGAGGGAGGGCGGGTGCGACAATTGCACATGATCCAAGTCAGGGATTGGCACCACAGTCAAACTGAGTAAGAGTATTGTGAACAGACCTGGGCAGCGGGCAGAGTGAGGGTGGGTGCGTTCGGTTCATTTGGGGAGCAAGGGAGACACTGAGCTGATTCTCTATTACAGATATTAGGTACTCAGCTCAAAACAAAGGCTTAGTTTCTAAAAACAGAGCATCAGAGACTCACATACAACTGAGCAAGAGTAAAGGGCCTCAAATTGCCTGGGAGAAACACCACCTAGAGAGTGTAAGTCAAACATCCCACTCAGCTCACAAAGAAAGAAAATCTTTTAAAAAGATTTATTTGTTTATTATGTATACAGCATTCTGTCTGCATGTGTGTCTGCAAGCCAGAAGAGGGCACCAGATCTCATTGTAGATGGTGATGAGCCACCATGTGGTTGCTGGGAATTGAGCTTAGGACCTCTAGAAGAGTCAGTGTTCCTAACCTCTGAGCCAGCCAGCCTCACTAAAAGAAATTTTAAATGGTTGCTTCTTTCTGTCCCAACCCAGGACAGGGACAGAGAAAAGAAATCAGAGGTCCAGGGATATCTTGGTCCCCTCGTCTGGTGGACTAAGCTGTCTATTTGCAATGACAAAGCTATTGATTCCAGTTGTCAAATATTTATAATTATTTCAACTACTTCCCTAGGGAAATTCATCTGGGGTGTTGGGCGTTTGCTATTAGGAAAAGAGATCACAAATGGATTGAGAGGATAATAATCAGATTAACTAATTCTGAGTTATGAGCCATGTGTTCGTTGAACTGGCATTTAGTGTTAGGTGGTAGAGGCTCAAGCATGAGGAGGCATGCGTGGAAAGCCTTTATTCACACTTCCAGTAAGAGGGGGGCATTAGGAGACAGTGTTATAAAAGCAATGAAGAAAAACGAAATGGCAAATGTATTTGAGAAATAGTCTAAAAGGAAGTAGGGATGTTTAAAAAAAATCAAAAAGCTTGATTCACTGCTCTTGAACTTTCCAAATGCATCAGGATAACCTCATGTTGTCACTGCGGGGCAGGGTATTTTAATCTTAGTACTTTGCGTTGGAGACAAAACAAGGTGAAATTATAGGTCACAGAGGAAGACGTGAGAGGCCTCTGCAGCATAATCCTGATGTCTACGTTTGTTCTGCAGAGTGCCAGTTCACTAGGCTATTTTTGTCATAAATTGCAGATTATTACATCTGAAACACCGAATTCTAAAAGCATTGCACACCGACCTCAAAGCACCACTAAGGAACATTAAAAAAGAAAGAAAGAAAGAAAGACACTTCTAGAAGCAATTCAGTATATAAAAAAGAAAAAAGATAGTTTATGTCTCAATTCTAATACCAAGCTGTTTATAATAAATCTATTTTTATGTCTGCACTGTGTCTTCTGTCCTGTAGAAACTAAACTGACATAGGAGCTAGCAAATAGGAGATGCTCAATATTCATATCAAAGATTTAAAAACTAATTGTTGGAGTATATCAATAGTTATATATGTTCTTTGAGAATTTTATGTTTTATACACACTCACACCCTAATTCCTCCCAGATCTATTCTCCTTCCCCATCCACTAAATTTGTGTCTTTTTTTTTTTAAACCAGCTAAGTGTATGCCTTCCACTAGAGCATGGTTGATATACCAGAGGCTACAATCTTAGAGAAAACTGAATCTTCCACTCTCAGTTGCTAACAACTGCCAACAACTTCTTAGCTATGGGTAAGATTTTTATGCTGACCACTCCTTTCCATGCTGTAAAAGTTATTTTTCTTATTCTAGTTATCTTAGTGATATTGTCTTAAAATATCAGCGTTTTAGAATTATGGATTAAGAATCTTCTGCAGAAGTGGGAAGCGCAGAGAGGCAAGGACAGTTTAATGAAATGGTCTTCTCCTTCCCCACTCACTGCTCCGGAAGCTATGCTGTGTCTGTGTAAGACTAACAGAGAGCTAGCAGGAAAGTTATTCTTTCTCCTCTGGTTCTTCTTAGGTAAACATTATGCCCTTGGAAGCTCTTAAAGAGGCTCTTAGAGAGAAGCCCGTAGCATCCTTGGGTGACAGGAAAGTCTACTGAAACAGGAATTCAAAGGATCCATCTGGCATCTCAGGAAGAGGGTGGAGATCTTCTGGAACTGGAGTTATGGAGAGTTGTGATCCATCATGTGAGTGCTGGGAACCACACTCAGGTCCTCTACAACAGTTGCAAGTGCTCTTCCTGGTAAGAGCCATCTCCCTAGCACCACACCAGGATCTTATTTGGAACTTTATAAAATACTCACAAATTTGTATTCCCCTATTCAATTCATAAGAAATATTCATAAAGAGATAATCATTTAAAACTAGCAAACAGCTAACAGCGTTAGACAAATGCATCTTTAATTGAGGTCTACTAACGACCAATTACTGTCAAGAATACTTCCTTGTGAACTATTACTTCATTTTGATTCAAGTTAATTCAGTCCTAAAAACACATCGATTAAGTTCACCTCCAGCATTTACATGGAATCAAATTTTGTCCATGGGAACTTTTTTAAAAAAAAATTCTTTGAGAACTGTACAATCTGTCATCCTTTATAGCAAATGGAATGATTATATAATTTCATAATTTTGCATGAAAAGTCATTTTCTGTCTCTTGTCTATTAATTTGATTTATCATCCTCCTGGGGAAAGTTTTTCTTTTTTATTCAGTAATATGAAGGACTGACCATCCAGAACAAATAACTGGTTCTCGTATATTCTTAATTAAAACCATTTCTTTCAAATGTAGCTTAATCTTCATCTCCATATGTTTCAATCTGGAACAGAGCTTATTTCATGGAGGGATACAATGAAGGCCATGCCTGCCTTCAGTCTAATCTGGCCTCCAACATTTGCCTGAATCCTTTGTTAATTTCCCCATCTTTGATTATCCCACATAAAACACCAAACCTTCATCTTATAAAACCAAGAGAACAGTGCAATGGTGGGGAAAGACTCTAAAAAGAATGAGGACTATCTATAAGAAATTTAGCCTGACAAGCACTTGCCTGGTATTTGCAAAGTCCTGAGACGATCCCCAGACACACACTTGCACACACGCATGCATGCACACTCACTTTCATGCACAGAAAATTGGTACAGAAATGTAATGTCTCTAATTCAAAAGTAAAAAAAACTGCAGTTGCTTTTCCTAAAATGGTCTGCAGATGTAAACCCTTCCCTGTCAGCATTAGGAGACAGCATCATCTAGAATTCGCTCTGTTAATGAAAAGAGTAACATCACCTGCTCAGTGCTTAATCTGTAATTGAGCAAATGTGTTGATCAAACATGATTCTGAGTGACAGCTACTGAAGATGAAAAAGTGTAAAAAGAGCCCTTTCACTGATAATCATTATATGTAGTCACTTCTGGGACGGGGCCTTTCATCAATGACTCCAAGACAATATGGTTTTGGTTTTGGCTTAGTGGGTCAACATATAGTTCTTACTACTTGCATTTGAGCACAGAAACAATAATTTTTAAAATGATTATATATTGTTTAAAATCTATCTAATCCTAAAACATTTTAAATATTTTTAAAATAGCATAATATTATAAACATACAGAATTCTCCAAAGACCCCAATATCTTGTGGTTCAGTTTTACAGACTAATGACAATTACTAGTCTCTTCTTGTCTCAATTATTTTGTACAATATCTCTTTTATGACATGGATTGATCATTCTTTTGAGTTTTAAAGTGTCTAAGCTGCCGTTCTTTTTACCCTTTCCCAATATTGTAACACTTTTTCCTCCTGTGAATTTAAAATTCAAGCAAAACTTACTTTCTTGTATTGCATTAAGAATCTCTGAAAAGTCCACATCGCTCTTTGGGCCGTCGGGCAGTATTTGCATATCCAGCGGATGGCTTTGCAAATCCACTCCACCTTCTAGAGAAATAAAAGATATCCATGGAGTTTGCACTGCTTATAGGAGGGCCCCACATTAGGGCCCCAGGAAGAAGGGACATCAGCATCTAAAGTGAACAGCTGGTTGGCTTGCTATTGATCCCACCTCTTAGACAACTGCCTTGTCTAAGGAAAAAAGAGAAAGGGACACAATCTTGTCACTCTGTGTGCATCAAAAATGACCCCCCCCCAAATAAAACAACTACTTTAAATAATGCAACATGCTTCGCAGCGTTTCCTGGCGGTTTTCCTAGCTGAAACAAAACCTTAGCTTCCAAATCAAGGAAATTTAAAATTATTGTTCTATTCTCAATGTAGACAAAATGTGGCATTTCACAAAACACTTTATGATGCCATTCTCTTCTTCTGGAAGGATTTGCGTTCCTGATACAACAGGAAACAGGGTATCAATGTTTTCCTTCTCACAATGAGATTTCTCTGGTGAAACAGTTATTCTAACTGTGGCAGGATCCTTCAATCTATGTAACAAAATAATTAAGCCTCTTACAGGACCTTTGTGTGATCAGATCATCTGAGTATGTGCTAAAGAAAGAAGGTTTATGCTACTCCACACTCCCACAAAGCACTTAGGCCAAAGGAAAATGAGAGACCAAGAAGTAGGTTCTCATTAAGAATGCTTCTCTGTAAAAATGGCATTCTTCACTCATATAATACAGCTCTCTTATAAATACCACGTCTTCCTGTCCCGTCACTCTTTCTAGCCCTCCTCAAACCTCAAACCTTCCCTCTCTCCCAGATCCACTCCTCTTCCTCACCTCTCAGAAAAGAGCAGGCCTCCCAGTGACATAAACCGCACATGGCACAAGATACAATAAGACCAGGCACAAACTCTCATATCAAGACTAGGCAAGGGAACCTACTAGGAGGAAAGAAGTCCCAAGAACAGGCAAAAGAGTGTGAGACACCCTGACTTCCATTGCCAGGAGTCCTAGAAAAACACCAAGCCAACAACCATAGCATGTATGCAGAGAACCTAGCACAGACCTATGCGAACAATGTAACATATATCCAGAGGCCCTAGCACAAACCCATGCAGGCTCTGTGATTGCCATTTCAGTCTCTGTGATACTGTGTGAGCCCTGCTTAGCTGATCCTGAAGGCTGTGCTCTCCCTGTGTTCTCAACTCTTCTGTCTCTCAGAGTTCCTCTTCCCCTTCTTATGCTAGGTTCCCTGAGCTCTGAGGGTAGGGAGCCAATGGACACAGGGATGGAGAGATGGCTCAGCCTTTAAAGTCTAGGCTCACAGCCAAACAGCACTTATTAATAAGAATATATCTAATTTTCATAGTCTACAAAGTCTAAAATGCACAAGCCACAGCATGCAATGTGTGTATGTGTTTTAAAGAAACTATTTATATCTATAAAAGGTAGATGATAGATAGATAGATAGATAGGCAGACAGATGATAGGTAGGTAGGTAGACAGACAGACAGATAAGTAGGTAGGTAGACATTCTCATGTAAATTTTGTTACATTCCAAAAATTCTATAATAGGTCATAGCTATAGTAGGTAATAGCTACTGCCTTACATGAATGTTCACGAGTTACTTAATACGACAGAGTGGCCCTTAGGAAGGAGATAACACTGCATGCTGTGGCCCCAGCTCTTAGACCAGAGCCTTATTCAGAGCCTGCCCTCAGCGAGTGTGAATTGGATGAATGAGTGAAGCCGTGCAGTGATTATGAGACAGTAGAGTTAAAGCAAAGCCAAAGCCAACATTGAAATTCTGATTAGCTCATACCAGCCCTCTCTAGTTCTCAGTCTCTTCATCTGTAAAAGATGGCTGATTAATACAACCTCATAATGTAGCCAAGGATTAAAGAAACTAATATATGGAAAGCTCTTAGCTGCCACAGTGGCTATTTGTGTTACTATCCACAGTAATTAGTTACAGCAACACTGTTGTCCATGCGAAGCATTGCTACATAGTGAAGAACAGGAACCCTAAGTGTACATCTGGGTAACTGTCAAGAACTCCTGTTTAATACTATAGACCCTTCAGTGAACTTTTCAGATACATGCACATAATTGGTTTGTTGTAAAGTCTCAAGTTAGCTATGGGATAGCTTCTCTGGACAAATAAGTATTTTATTGTGCTATCCCACAATGAAAACAACACATTTATCTTTTCCTTCCATGGTCAGAGAAAAGTTCTCATAGCTTTCAATCTCTGCTTTGTTCTGTTTGTGGACAAACACCTCCCATTGAAGACAGCATAACAACAAATCAGTCCTATCCATTTGCCACAGAGACCAGCAAGAATGCAGGTATAGATAAAGTACCCTAAGTATAAGTATAATAAAAAGAATATGCATTAATATGACTAAGTAGGAAAGGAATAAAATATTTCAGCAAGTACAGAACTTACCTACAAAAAGTCAAATCATTAAATTATAGGCTCTGCATTTTGCTTGTTACAATAATCATACAACATGCACTTACAATTTTTGGACCAATCCAGTGAAAGGTGAAAATTATTTCAACTTGAGAATTCAAGACTGACAGCAAGACTGCAAGTGCTAAATCATAGATACTATTCAATTGGAAAGAGGTCCTAAATTAATACAACTTCAAAATAAAATGAACAAAATGGTTCTGAATTGCTGTCGTCATGGTATAACCTAGGCATCTTTCCCCTTGCACCCTAGAACACACGTGGTATAAAATGCTAATGTGAACTTTCAACAGCACATCATCCATTCCCAAATGATGAAGACTTTCCTAGCTAGAGAGAGATTAGAGCATGAAGATGCTTTCCAAGGAATATTTGACAGTGACTATCTCCAGTTTTAGCATGATCTGCCTGACTGACAACCAATAACTTTAATGTAAAATGCAATGTGTTCACTCCGTGCTTATTTATTTACTTATTTATTGTTATTTATGTGATTACTACAATGATAAAAATCTGAGACCCTTATCATAGTCACAAGCACCTTTAACTTGGGACCAAAATAATACAGCATGGAATTGTACATGGGGCAAGATGAGAAGAAAGGACTGATGCAAATTGAACACTTTTTCAAATTATTATTTTAAACCTATGAGAGTTTTTCTGCTTGCATGTTTGTGAGCTACTTGTGTGCCTCAGAGGAGGCGAGAAGAGAGCACTGGATCCCTTGGAAAAGGAGTAAGCTGGTATGTGAATCCTGGGAATGTAATCAAGCTCTCTGTCAGAGCCACAAGTGCTCTTAACTGATGAGCCATCTCTCCAGCTCCTCGTATGAAATATTTGTTATAATAAATATTCAACCAAATATAATACTGTGGAGACTAAATTAGTTAGAGAGATAAACTAAAAATATTCCTCAAAGATATGAAAAGACGGAACAATTTTAACAAACTGAAAGGTGGTGAAGGCTATAAGATCTCCAAGTGTGGCTTTTATTCTTCACATGCTTGATGGCTAGGAGTGGTTATATATCAACTCTTCATTATGGTTCTTCTGTCTAAGTAAAGCCAAACAAGGCCAACAAAAGCAACTTTGTAATGGCATTTACATGTAACAAATGGTCTCCATCTGGGCAAACAACATGTCAAAGATTCTCTTCAGATTTGGATCTAGCTGAAAGCTTATATAGAAGAACAATAAAAACTGATCTTCAAAATGACTTTCTTAGTTAGTGAACAGTCAGTGGAATGGCTTTCCCAGCTTACACCTGTCCAAAGACAGCCCTCTCTACAGAGAGCGTCCCATCGTTTTCTGTGTTTCAGAAAGATTTTTTTGTTGTTGCTGTTCCTGATATACAGTGAACACAGTGTTTCCATCTATTGAGCCCATGAAGCTATTTATTCTTATATTTTCTCTAATGTATATTTTCCATAAAAATCAGATCCATATCACAGAATGAAAAGTGCAGAGAATACAGGGAATGCTATTTCTTCTCTCCATCTAGATTTGTTCCATCAGGTTAGCATTCTCTTCTTTTTTTTTTTTTCATACTTTATTTACATTTCAAATGTTTCCCCCTTTCCAGATCTCCCTTTTGGAACCTCCCCATTCCCTTCCCCTCCCCCTGCCACTATGGGGGTATTCTCCCACCCACCCATCCACTCTCGTCATCCCTCCTTGGCATTCTCCTCTACTGGGGGATCTAACACCCTCAGGCCCAAGGGCTTCTGCTCCCCTTGATGTCTAACAAGACCCTCCTCTGCTGCATATCTGGCCAGCACCATGGGTCCCTCCATGTGTATTCTTTGGTTGGTGATCCAGTCTCTGAGAGCATATAGGGGTCAGGCCAATTGCCACTGTTGCTGCCTCCCTGGGGATGCAAACTCCCTCAGCTCCTTCAGTCCCTTCCCCAAGTCCTCCATCTGGGACCTCACACTCAGTCCTACTGTTGCTGTGAAGTGACTCTTGGGTATTTCAAACTTTTGGGCTAATAACCACTTAACAGTGAGTACATACCATGTTCATTCTTTTGTGACTGTGATAACTTGCTCAAGATGATATTTTCAAGTTCCATACATTTGCCTAAGAATTTCATGAAGTCATTGTTTTTAATAGCTGAGTAGTATTCCATTGTGTAAATGTACCACATTTTCTGTATCCATTCCTCTGTGGAGGGACATCTGGGTTGTTTCCAGTTTCTGGCTATTATAAATATGGCTGCTATGAACATAGTGGAAGATGTGTCTTTATTACATGTTGGAGCATCTTCTGGGTATATGCCCAGGAGTAGAATAGGTGGGTCCTCAGGTAGTATTATGTTCATTTTTCTGAGGGTCCACCAAACTGATTTCAAGAGAAGTTGTATCAGCTTGCATTCCCACCAGCAATGGAGGAGTGTTCCTCTTTTCTCCACATCCTCACTAGCATCTGCTGTCACCTGAGTTTTTGATCTTAGCCATTCTGACTGGTGTGAGGTGGAATCTCAGGGTTGTTTTGACTTGCATTTCCCTGATGACTAAAGATGTTGAACATTTTGTTAGGTGCTTCTCAGCCATTCGAGTTTCCTCAGTTGAGAATTCTCTGTTTAGCTCTGTTCTCTATTTTTGACAGGGTTATTTGAATCTCTGGAGTCTAACTTTTTGAGTTCTTTGTATATATTGGATATTAGCCCTCTATTGGTCATAAGATTGGAAAAGATCTTTTCCCAATCTGTTAATTGCCATTTTGTCCTATTTACAGTGTCTTTTACCTTACAGAAGCTTTGTAATTTTATGAGGTCCCATTTGTTAATACTTGATCTTAGAGCATAAGCCATTGGTGTTTTGTTCAGGAACTTTTCCCCTGTGCCCATGCGTTCAAGACTTTTCCCCACTTTCTCTTCTATAGATTCAGTGTATCTGGTTTTAGGTGGAGGTCCTTGATCCACTTGGACTTGAGCTTTGTACAGGGAGATAGGAATGGATCATTTCACAATCTTCTACATGTAGACCGCCAATTGAACCAGCACCATTTGATGAAGATGCTGTTTTTTCTCCACTGGACGGTTTTAGCTCCTTTGTCAAAGATCAAGTGACCATAAGAGTGTGGGTTCATTTCTGGGTCTTCAATTCTATTCCATCGATCTACCTGCTTGTCACTGTACCAATACCATGCAGTTATTTTTATCACTATTAGCATTCTCAATGGGGCTGGAATGCACTGTAGCCTAAGAGCACACTGCGTCCACCCTTTCCCTTCTTTACCTCCTAGGAACAAGACATTGACTACAGTCATTGCTCAGTTGAGGCCTACAATGAGAATTTTGGTTTCTTAAAAAACCCAGATATGTTAAGTGATATGTTTTTGTTTTAATCCCAAGTGTGAGATAGGAGGTGGCTTCACAGCAGGTGATTATGATTTGCCTCAGGAACTAGTAGGGGCATGATTTTTGCCAACTGCAGGAAGGTTAATTCTGGGAACTCTGGGGAGGGTATAAATGGGAGAGCCTGAGAGGGCCTGTGGTGGCTGCTGCTCTTCCTGCTGCTGTGTTTGCTGTAGTTTGCTATTGCCGGATTGCTGGATATTCTGTTGATGAAGACTGGACTTGCCCCAAGGAAACCAATGCCACTAATTGACAATACATACCCTATAGAGGTTTATGCCTCCTTTTACTCCTCTAACCTTCTTTCTCCCCTACCTTGTGTTGCCCGGGGAAAGGGAGGTAGAAGCATAAGAACTGAATAAAATAGCTAAAAGAAACACACCAACAAGATCTTTTAACTGCAATTTTACCTCATTAACTGCAACAACAGTTCCAGCCTAGACAATGCTCCAGTTTCCCTACCTAATTCAAGATGTAAGAAAATGCTATAAGGAAGTCTGCTACTTAAGAGATGTCTTGATAGGCTATATATGCACAGTTGTGAAAGACATATAAAAAAGCATTCATGTTCACTTTGTATACAGAATCTTCTTTTCATTTGTATATTTTTCATTCATATATAATAAGTCATATACATAAATTATATTTATGTTCACACATACATGGAATTAGGGGGTGTAGATATGAACATACTTCACTGCATATATGTATATATATATAATGAAATGTGTATATATAATGTATATAATATATATGTGTATTGTACAATATGTAATATATAATGCATATGTGTATACAGTGTATACACACACATATATAATCAAATATGTTCTTATATATACCCCCTAATTCCATACACAAATTCTGCTCATACACTTCAACACATCCCTCTCTTCACTTTATCTATTATCTATCTATCTATCTAGCTAGCTATCTGCAAACACAGTAAGAATGACCAGTACTGCCCATATGTGCATGGGTCTGGAACCATTCACTGCAGCATGAAAAAGATACCTGTGGCCTCAATAAAGAATGATTCTCCCTTTCTCAGCTACTATCTACTGTCAACTGTTCCTCAATAAGGGAGGGGTGGGCCTGAAGATCACCTGCCCCACATATGCCAGGATTTGGAATAGCCTGATTTTGTACAGTAACCACAAATGCTATGAGATCATCGGTGTGATAGCCACATTGTATCCAGAAGACAGCATTTCAAAGCATTCTTCCCTATTCCTTCAGCCTCCTGCCTTCTGAGTCTTGGTGGTGGCTTCCATATTGATTAATGCTTCCATATGGCTTTCCCACACCCTTGGCTTTGGTTAATCTGCCCATTATCCTCCTCTCTTCCCTACCCCACAGCCCCCATCCCTGCCTAATCCTTTCATAGTATTATCTTTCTTGTTTCTTTTCACATGTGTTTTACTATTCTTTAACTTATATATTTGCAAGCTGAGTTGTGATTCCTTCCAGTGCCATCAGTTTACTGAGCAATTCTGTGAGTTTACTTTTCTCTGCAACTGAGTAAAATCCCATTGTGTATATAGACCACGTTTTTCTAATCCATTTATCTGTTGATGAACATCTACCTTGTTCCATTTCTAGCTATTTGAATACTGTAGCAATGAACATAGATATATAAGTACTAGGACACAAAGTACTTTGAGTATATGCCAAGGAGTAGCATATCTGGGTCACTTGCCAATTTGATTTCTAGTTTGTAAAACACTTCCAAACTGGTTTTCAAGGTGAAGTGAGTATATTAGTGTATTCTTTGACCAGTAGATGGTCTGTTTTCCTCTCAGCATTTTTATGACGGAACTTGTTGCTATTTGACTTCCTGATGATAGCTATTCTGACTGGGATGAGGTAGAATCTTTTTTTAAAGCATAATATTATTTGGCACCTCATTCATTTAAACATTATATGCTTCTTATAGTGTTTTTCAACTCAACTTTCTTTTTTAAAATAAGGTATAAAAGGTACTTTAAAGAAAGTGTTCCACTGTGCATTTTAATTTACGGTTTATACTAGAGGTCTAATACTAATACTTGAGTTTGTGTTATAAGTGTGAGTTTTAGACTGACAAGTGATAAAACAATAATAATTTTTCTTATACATGCACGTGCGCACACACATACACACACACATCCTTAAATATAGCCTGCTCAGTTTGTATGTTTTTTCATTAATTGTTATACACACAAGCATACACATATACTTCTAAATATAAAACTTTTAGTAATATCATTACAATATTAGTAAAGATTGAATATAAGCTTCAAAAATACATTGACTTACCAAGCAACAGACTCTTAGAAGAATCCCACCAAAAATGTCTAGTTAGTTGTTAACTTAAAAAAATGATACTGTGAAATGTTTTGCTAAAGTTTGCATACATTTCTAAAATTATTTCATTTAATTTTAAGATTATAATTTTCTCCTTCCCTTTCCTCTCTCCAAACTCTTCCATATATACCCTTCCTCGCTTTCTTTCAAATTCATAGTCTCTTTTTTCATTAATTGTTTATACACACACATACACACACACACACACAATCATACACTTAAACTTGATCAGTCTGTATAATGTTATTTATTTATATGCTTTCATGGCTGGCCATTTGGGGTGCAAGATTCAAAATTATCACACAATAATTGGTAGTCTTCCCATATATCAACAACAAGCAAACTGAAAAAGAAACTAGGGAAACAATCCCATTCACAGTAGCCACACACACAAAATAAAATAATCCCCAAATAAACAGAAACCCATCCCTCATCAAGAACATTTCTCTTAGCAACAGGAGATCGTTACAGACGACCACAACCAATCAAATAAAGAGTTGTGAAGCCCAGTTTTTGATGGACACATCTGCAATAAAACTTCTTTACCTCAGGTTCAGGGACCACTGAAGAAGAGGGGCTGGAAAGATTGTAAGCGTCAGAGGACCAGAGGCTTTCCTGTGAGACTGTGTCTCCTAGGAATGTCAGATTTACGTCTATAACGTCTCACCAGCGTGGCTGCCTAAACAGAAGCTAACCAAGGACACTGTAGATAGGAAAGCCCATGAGGTTCCAAGCCTGCAAAAGAACGACAGGCAGCTAAGGAAAGCTTAGAGCCTGAGGAATTGTAAGGTCCTTTTAACCTGCGTTTTCCTGGTGCCCAAGGATGCCGGGCACTTTGTAAAATGCTTCCTAACTATCTGCATTTATCTTTTGGGAATTTGCTCTTCAGCTCCATAGCCTGATTTTAACTAAGCTGCTAATGTTCCTAATGTTTGGGTTTTTGAGTTCTTTCTGTCTTCTAGACACCCATTTTCTGTCAGGTGAATAGCTAGCAAAGATTTTTCTCCCATTCTGTGGGCCACCTATTCCTTCCTTAACAGTTTCCTTCCTTGTATAAGCTTTGTAAATTCATGAGACCACATGTGTCCAATGCTGGTCTTATTTTCTATGCTCTCAACTCATTCTGAAAGCCTTTTCCTGGGTCTATTAGCGGAAGCATACACCCTATCTTTCCTACTAGCAATTTCAGGGTACTAGGTCTGATGCTGGAGTCTTGACCCGCTTGCAGTTGAGTCTTGTGCATGAGGAGAGACCAGGATCCAGTATTCCTCACGTTGAAATCCGATGTTTTTCACCACCATTTGTCCAAGATGCTATTTTTTTTTCAATGTACATTTTTGGCACTTTTCTCAGAAGTCAAGTAACTGTAGGTACTTGGATTAATATGTGGGTCCTCAATTCTATCCTAATGGTCCATGTGTCTGTTTTTGGTTTTTTGCATTTGGTTTTGGTTTTGGTTTTTGCTAGTATCATGTTGTTTTCATTACTATGGATCCATAGCATAATTCAAAATCAGGTGTGGTGGTACTTTAGTAGCCTTTACTAAATCTAAATTTCATCAAGTAATTACAGTTTCAAAGTGCCAAAGAGCTTATATGAAAACCAGTAGCTGCTGCCTTTTCTGCAGTCCCAGTTTTCTTACCATAAAATAACAATTTATGAGTTTCTATTGGGTATTTCCATATATACATATATATGCATATGTGTATGTACATATACATATATCACACTGTAACATTTTTTTGAAATCAGTAAAATATTTATAATTTTATAATAGAGTAAAATCACAAAGATCAAAGTCTGACCATTTATGAGAACAGCTAGAGTTTCTATCTTCTTTCAAGTAGCAGATTTATGTATAGCATTTTTTTTAACTTCTCTTTTTTAATTTTTTGATACCTTATTTACATTTCACATGTTTTCCCCTTTCCAGGTCTCCCCTTTGCACCCCCTTATCCCCTCCCCCTCCCCTGCCTCTATGAGGGTGTTCCCCCACCCACCCACCTGTCTAGTTTTAATTGACTCTCCCTCAACCTCCTGTCCCTCATCTCTGTGTCCTCAATCCTGCTTAAACCCTTTATATCTGAAAATTCCCTTTTAATGACATACCACATATATTCTACATATAAGCCATCTATCCCTCTCCCTCGGTGCCTTTTTAAAATCCTCTCAGAGACTCCTTTCTAGCTTCCATTCCTTCTCACATAAATAGAAAACTGCAAAAATTAAAAGCTAAGGTATATATATGAAAGAGAGCATGTGGCATTTTTCTTTATAGCCTGGGTTATCTCACTTAATATAATACTCTCCAGTACATTGGTTTACTTTAAAGTGCCGTAATTTCATTTTTATGTGTAGCTGAATAAGATTCCATTGTGCATATGTCCCATATTTTCAGTTAGTTTATCTGCTGATATTCATCTGGGCTTATTCCATTTACTTTCCATAGTGGGTAGAGAAACAATAACACGGACAGGACAGTATCCTTGAGGCAAGCTATAGAGTTCTTTGGGGCATATGCCTAGGAGTAGTATAGCTTGGAGGTTCTATTGTTCTTTTGTTTGTTTGTTTTGTTGTTTTGTTTTGTTTTTGAGAAACAGCCAAATGAATTCCCATAGCGAATTCCCATAGCAGCTCCACGAGTTTATAATTCCACCAGCGAATGAGGGTTCGGCTTCCCTCACCTCCTTATCAGCATCCTTGTTCTTTGTTTTCTTGATGAGAGACATTCTGGCCTTTTTGTTTTACCTTGTTTGTCTTGTGGATACGGTTTATCATTATCTATGCCTGGCTAGCCAGAACTCACTAAGTACATCAAGCTGGCCTTGAGTTTGTAACAATTCTCTTGCCTCTGCTTCCTAAATGTTAGGATTCTAGGCATGCATCACTGATCTTCTGCTATAGGAAAACAAAGAAAAAAAAATACCTCAAGATATATGCATATGGTGGGTCTTTGTAAGATACCTTAATAGACAAGAAAATAATAGCAATAATTTATAAATGGAATTGTATGGCATGATGAGGTGCCAGAATGGAAAAGGCAATCACTCAGAGTGAAACAGCTGACCACAGAATGGAAGAAAATCTTTGCAAGTTATACATCTGGCAGGGGGTTGGTTTCCAAACATATAAAGAACCAAAACAAGCATCAAACAAGTATGTAATTCAATAAATCAATGGGCAAATGAACTGAACTGACAATTCTCAAAAAATGAGATACAAATGGCCAATAAAGTAAACAATGAAAGAAAATATTGGATGTCCTTAGCCATCAGGACAGTACAAAATAAAATAACATAGAGAGTCCATCTCTCTCTTCCCATCCCCAGTCACAGCCCTTTGCCTACTTTTGGGATCCTGTTCCTCCTACTGGGTTGCCTGGTCCAGCCTTGATGTGAGATGTGCCTAGACTTATTGCATCTTGCTAAGCTGTGTTTGCTTGATATCACTGAGAGGCATGCTCTTTTTTGAAGAGAAATTGAGAGAGTCTGGGGGAGAGAGGAAGTGGGGCTACTAATAGGAGGGGAGGGAGGAGAGGCTGCAGTTGGAATAAATTGTATGAGAGAAGAATTTAAAAAAGAGAGAGACAACAAACAACACTGGCTAGAAATGGAAACTTGGAATCCTACACACCATTGGAAGGAACAGGAATTAATGCAGTACTATAGAAACTACTACAGACATTCAACAAAACACTAAAACTAGAACTATTACCGTATGATCTATCTGTGCAACTTCTTGATATTTACCTAAAGGAATGCTAGCATATGGAGAAATAAAAGACACTTGTGTGTCCATGTTTAATACTACCCTATTCCTAATGACTTAGCTCTATAAACAGCTTAGTTGCCATCTGTAGATGAATGCATAAAGTGTGGCATATATATACAACATGAATCAAATGACATCATTGATAGGAAAATTGCCAAAACAGGCTAAGTGAAACGATCTGGACTCAGAAAACAAATATCACATTCTTTCCTTTCATATGAAGATTCTAGATTTAAAAATATACAAAATATGTAAGAATAAAAAGAGGGATATTTGATATTTAAAAAAAGGGGGCACCAATAGGAAGTACGGGAAGAGGGCAAGCGAGAGTAACAAGCCGATAAAGATGATAAAGGTACATGACAAACCTGAGGTAAGTAAGAGGTCCTTACAAAACAGACACTTTGTACAGTAAGTACATGCTAATAATAAAAATAAAATAATTTCTTCTCTCATAAAGGAGAAAGTACTAACACTTGGTCATGATGTACATTCTCTACAGTAGAAGATTTACTTTTCCAATTATGTTTAAGATATTGTTAAAAGCTTTTAGGACATAATAATCCTTAACCAAACAGAAAGAATAGCTCATATTAAAAGCAAAATAAAGTCTTACAAATCAAATCCTACCTTCTCTGTGCAACACAAATGACAAGGAATATGTAAAGTGAGGAAAGTGAGAACAAATGGTATTTTCTGTGGTGTCTTCTACCCAAAAATTAATCTGGGATCTGGGCTGTTCTCTCATTCTTTATGCAATTTAATGATAAGATTGGTAGTTGATGTCAAGAAGTATGTTCAACAGAAATCCCCAAAGACATTTTTTTCCTTTACAGAATAGGTGAATGGTGATGTTTCAAAATTTAAACTTAGTATTGAAAATAAGTCCTTACACTGAATGGTTTTGAATATAATAGAGTGCAAAGATGCCATATTTTAATTCGAGGATCTGAGTCCTCAAGGATGAGTTCTGTATTTTTATAACAGTATAAAGTTGTAGGAGAGCAGCATGGGGAATAGCAAATAGGAATTCTGTTCTTTAACCCAGTCCTCAGACTAGCCAGAGTTCAGGGGCAAATCTTGGAAGAAGGAAGAAAGGAAATTATTTCAAAGGTCCTGGAGGTTCTGGAATCAGAAACTAGACACATGTGTAGGGATATGCCACTGGTCCTGTGAAGAACCTTCCATCTACCTGATTCTTCAACTCCTTTCTAGCTCTCACCAAAATTGTTTAGTATGCCACAATCTGGAATGAATTCACAGTGGGAGTGTGTCCCAAGTGCTGTAGTAATGCATGCCCAAGCCATGGTCTTATACAGTATTAGCATTGTATAACAATAAATGTGGCAAAATCCTAAGTTCATTAGTAGAAACAATCCATTGTGTCACCCACATTAGTCACTATGAAGCTATTATGGTTTGTATATGATCGGCCCAGGGAGTAGAACTATAATAAGGTGTGGTCCTGTTCCATCAGTGGTGGGAGACCTCTGCCTGGGACACCATGGCTCCATAGCCAAATAGCTCCAGGAGAAAGCTAGTCTCCCAGGAGTGTGGAAAAGCCCGTGAGTGGGGATAAGAGGACCAACACTGCTCAGCGAAACTCGCCTGGAATCCTTGGGACACAGGGAATGAGGAACACTTGGGGGAAGGAGCCTTCTAGTTTTCATCAGTGGCAAGAAACCTCTGCCTGGGCCACCCAGGGCTCCATAGCCAAATAGTGCCAGGGGAAAGCTAGACTCCCAGGAGTGTGGGCAAGCCTGTCTGCTCAGAGGGACCCACTTGGATTCCCCGGGACACAGGGACTGAGGAATGGTCCTCTGGTTTCTTTTGGTGGCCGGGAGCAGATCCTGTGACACAGGGCTCCATACTTAAATAGTGCCAGGTGAGAACTTGTATCCCAGGAGTGCCAACACACCTTCAAGCACAGGCAAGACCACCAATTCTGTTCAAATTCACTGGATCAAGAGGGACCGTTGGAGAGCCATCAGGACACAGGAACCAAGGGACAGCTGAGGACAAGATACTTCTGGTTTCTGTCTGCATCCCACAGCTAACCCTGTACCACAGCTCTACAAACACAAATTCCTCCCAGAGAGAGCTGGCCTTCAAGGAGTATTGAAACCAACGATTGCAAGGAGGGACAAGACACAATAAGAGAGAGTAAGACCAACTAACACCAGAGATAACCAGATGGTGAAAGGCAAGGGCAAGAACATAAGGAACAGAAACCAAGGAAACTTGGCACCATCAGAACCCAGATCTCCGAACACAGCATGCCCTGGATACCCAAACACACTAGAAAAACAAGACTCAGATTTAAAATCACATCTCATGATGATGATAAGAGATTATAAGAAGGAAATAAATAACTCCCTTTAAAAAATACAAGAGAACACAGGTAAACAACTAGAAACACTTAAAGAGGAAACGCAAAATCCCGTAAAGAATTACAGGAAAACACAATCAAACAGATGAAGGAAATGAACAAAACCATCCAGGAACTAAAAATAGAAATAGAAACAATAGAAATCACAAAGGGAGACAACCCTGGAGTTAGAAAACCTAGGAAAGAGATCAGGAGTCAGAGATGCAAGCATCACCAACAGAATACAAGAGATGGAAGAGAGAATCTCAGGTGCAGAAGATACCATAGAAAACATTGACACAACAGTCAAAGAAAAGACAAAATGCAAAAAGCTCCTAACCCAAAACATCCAAGATATCCAGGATACAATGAGAAGACAGAACCTAAGGATAATAGGTACAGAAGAGATTGAAGATTCCCAACATAAAGGGCCAGTAAATATCTTCAACAAAATTATAGAAAACTTTCCCAAGCTAAAGAAAGAGATGAACATAAATATACAAGAAACCTACAGAATTCCAAATAGATTGGACCAGGAAAGAAATTTCTCCTGTAACTTTATAGTCAAAACACCAAATGCACAAAACAAGGAAAAAATATTAAAAGCAGTAAGGGAAGAAGGTCAAGTAACATATAAAGGCAGACCTATCAGAATTACACCAGACTTCTCACCAGAGACTATGAAAGCTAGAAGATCCTGGGCAGTTCTCATACAGACCCTAAGAAAACACAAATGCCAGCCCAGGCTGCTATACCCAGCCAAACTCTCAATAATCATAGATGGTGTAACCAAAATATTCTATGACAAAACCAAATTAACACACTATGTTTCCACAAACCCAGACCTACAAAGGATAATAGATGGAAAACACCAACTCAAGGAGGGAAACTACACTCTAGAAAAAGCTAGAAAGTAATCTTTCAACAAACTCAAAAGAAGATAGCAACACAAACATAAAAATAACATGGAAAATAAGAGGAAGCAACAATCACTATTGCTTAATAACTCTTAACATCAATGGACTCAATTCCCCAATAAAAAGACATAGACTGACAGACTGGATCCATAAACAGGACCCAGCATTTTGCTGCATCCAGGAAATGCATATCTGTGTTAAAGACAAAAAGTACCTCACAGTAAAGGGATGGAAAACAATTTTCCATGCAAATGGCTCCAAGAAACAGGTTGGAGTAACCATTCTAATATCAGATAAAATTGACTTTCAACCAAAAGTCATCAATCAATCAATAAATAAATAAACAAACAAACAAGGGCACTTCATACTCATCAAAGGAAAAATCTACCAAGAAGAACTCTCAATTCTGAACATCTATGCCCCGAATGCAAGAGCTCCCACATTCATAAAAGAAACTTTACTAAAGCTCAAAGCACACATTGCACCTCACACAATAATAGTGGGAGACTTCAACACCCAACTATCATCAATGGACAGATCTTGGAAACACAAACTACACAGAGACACAGTGAAACTAACAGATGTTATGAACCAAATGGATTTAACAGATATCTATAGAACATTTCATCCTAAATCAAAAGAATATACCTTCTTCTCAGCATCTCATGGTACCTTCTCCAAAATTGGTCACAAAACAAACCTCAACAGATATAAGAAGATTGAGATAATCCCATTCCTCCTATCAGATCACTATGGAATAAGCATGGTCTTCAATGCCAAAAACAACTACAGAATGCTCACATACACATGGGAGCTGAACAAGGCTCTACTCAATGATAACTTGGTCAAGGAAGAAATAAAAAAAGAAATTAAAGACTTCCTAGAATTTAATGAAAATGAAAGAACAACATACCCAAACCTATGGGACACAATGAAAGCAGTGTTAAGAGGAAAAATCATAGCTCTGAATGCCTCTAAAAGGAAACTAGAGAGAGCAACTACTAGCAGCTTAAAAGCACACCTGAAAGCTCTAGAATAAAAAGAAGCTAATACACCCAAGAGGGGTAGAAGGCAGGAAATAATCAAATTAAGGACTGAAATCAACCAAGTAGAAACTAAAAGAACTATACAAAAAAATCAACAAAACCAGGAGCTGGTTCTTTGAGAAAATCAACAAGATAGATAACCCTTAGCCAGACTAACCAGAGGACACATAGACAGTATCCAAATTAACAAAATTAGAAATGAAAAGGGAGATATAACAACAGATTCTGAGGAAATTTTAAAAACCATCAGATTCTACTACAAAAGCCTATATTCAACAAAATTGGAAAATCTGGATGAAATGGACAAGTTCCTAGACAGATACCAAATACCAAAGTTAAGTCAGGATCAGATTAACCATCTAAACAGTCCCATAACCACTAAAGAAAAAGAAGCAGTCATTAAAAGTCTCCCAACCAAAAAATAAGCCCAGGACCAAATGGGTTCAGTGCAGAACTCTATCAGACTTTCAAAGAAGACCTATTCCCATTACTCTACAATCTATTCCACAAAAGAGAAACAGAAGGAACACTACCCAATTCATTCTATGAGGCCACAGTTACACTGATACCAAAACCTCACAAAGACCCAACAATAAAAGAAACTACAGACCAATTTCCCTTATGAATATCGATGCAAAAATACTCATTAAAATTCTTACAAACAAATCCAAGAACACATCAAAACGATCATTTACCATGATTAAGTAGGCTTCATCCCAGGGATACAGGGATGGTTCCATACCCGGAAATCCATCAATATATTCCACTACATAAACAAACTCAAAGAAAAAAACCACATGGTCATTTCATTAGATGCTGAAAAAGCATTTGACAAAATTAAACATCTCTTAATGATAAAAGTCTTAGAAAGATCAGGAATTCAAAGAGCATACTTAAACATAGTAAAAGCAATATACAGCAAACCAGTGGCCAACATCAAGCTAAATGAAGAGAAACTCGAAGCAATTGCACTAAAATCAGGGACTAGGCAAGGCTGACCTCTCTCTCCCTACTTATTCAATATAGTACTTGAAGTTCTAGCTAGAGCAATCAGACAACAAAAGGAGGTCAAAGGGATACAAATTAGAAAGGAAGAAATAAAAATATCACTATTTGCAAATGATATGATGATATACTTAAGTGACCTGAAAAGTTCCACCAGAGATCTGCTACAGCAGATAAAGAACTTCAGCAAGGTGGCTGGATACAAAATTAACTCAAGCAAATCAGTAGCCTTCCTATGCTTGAAGGATAAACAGGCTGAGAAAGAACATAGGGAAATGACACCCTTCACAATTGTCACAAACAATATAAAGTATCTTGGTGTGACTCTAACCAAACAAGTGAAAAATCTGTATAACAAGAACTTCAAGGCTCTGAAGAAAGAAATCAAAGAAGACCTCAGAGATGGAAAGATCTCCCACGCTCATGGATCGGCAGGATTAATATAGTGAAAATGGCCATCTGGCTGAAAACAATCTACAGATTCAATGCAATCCCCATCAAAATTCCAACTCAATTCTTCATAGAGGTAGACAGAGCAATTCTCAAATTCATATGGAATAACAAAAAACCCAGGATAGCAAAAACTATTCTCAACAATAAAAGGACTTCCTGGGAAATCAGCCTCATTGACCTCAAGCTGTACTACAGAACAGTAGTGATAAAAACTGCATGGTATTGGTACAATGACAGGCAGGTAGATCAATGGAATAGAATTGAAGACCCAGAAATGAACCCACACACTTATGGTCACTTGATCTTTGACAAAGGAACTAAAACCATCCAGTGGAAAAAAAGACAGCATTTTCAACAAATGGTGCTGGTTCAACTGGGGGTCTACATGTAGAAGATTGTGAATTGATCCATTCCTATCTCCCTGTACAAAGCTCAAGTAAAGTGGATCAGGGACCTCCATATAAAACCAGATACACTGAATCTAATAGAGGAGAAAGTGGGGAAAACTCTCGAACACACACAGGGAAAAAGTACCTGAACAGAACACCAATGGCTTATGCTCTAAGATCAAGTATCAACAAATGGGACCTCATGACATTACAAAGCTTCTGTAAGGCAAAGGACACTGTCAATAGGACAAAACGGCAATCAACAGATTGGGAAAAGATCTTTTCCAACCCTATGTCCAATCGAGGGCTAATATCTGATATATACAAAGAACTCAAAAAGTTAGACTCCAAAGATTCAAATAACCCTATCAAAAAATGGGGAACAGAACTAAACAGAGAATTCTCAACTGAGGAAACTCGAATGGCTGAGAAGCACCTAACGAAATGTTCAACATCCTTAGTCATCAGGGAAATACAAATCAAAACAACCTTGAGATTCCACCTCATACCAGTCAGAATGGCTAAGATCAAAAACTCAGATGACAGCAGATGTTGCTGAGGATTTGGAGAAAGAGGAACACTCCTCCATTGCTGGTGGGATTGCAAGCTGATACAACCTCTCTGGAAATCAGTTTGGTGGACCCTCAGAAAAATGAACATAATACTACCTTAGGACCCACCTATACCACTCCTGGGCATATACCCAGAAGATGCTCCAACATGTAATAAAGACACATGCTCCACTATGTTCATAGCAGCCATGTTTATAATAGCCAGAAATTGGAAACAACTCAATATCCCTCCACAGAGGAATGGATACAGAAAATGTGGTACATTTACACAATGGAATACTACCCAGCTATTAAAAACAATGATTTCATGAAATTCTTAGGCAAATGGATGGAACTTGAAAATATCATCCTGAGCAAGGTAACTCAGTCACAAAAGACATGTATGTACTCATTGAGAAGTGAGAACTTTTTAGCCCAAAAGTTTGGAACACCCAAGAGTCACTTCACAGCAACCATTGGGCTGAGCATAAGGTCCCAGATGGAGGAGTTGGAGAAGGGACTGAAGGAGCTGAGGGAATTGGCAGCCCCATGGAGGGAGCAACAGTGTCCATTGGCCTGACCTCCAGATGGTACAGGAGACTGGATCATCAACCAAAGAATACACATGGAGGGACCCATGGTACTGGGCACATATGTGGCAGAGGAGTGTATTGTTAGCCATCAGGGGGAGGAGAGGCCCTTGGGCCTGAGGGTGTTAGATGCTCCAGTATAGTAGAATGCCAAGGATGGATGCTGAGGGTGGGTGGGTGTAGGAATACCCCCATAGAGGCTGGCAGAGGGGAAAGGAATAGAGAGGTTCCAAAGGGGAGATATGGAAAGGGGGAAACATTTGAAATGTAAATAAAGTATCAAAAAAAAACTTCAAAGAAAAAAAATCACAAGGTCATTTCACTAGATGCTGAAAAAGCATTTGACAAAATTCAGCATCCCCTCATGATAAAAGTCTTGGAAAGATCAGGAATTCAAGAACCATACCTAAACATAGTAAAAGCAATATACAGCAAACTAGTAACCAACATCAAACTAAATGGAGGGAAACTTGAAGCAATCCCACTGAAATCAGGGACTAGACAAGGCTACCCACTCTCTCCCTATCTATTCAATATAGTTCTTGAAGTTCTAGGTAGAGCAATTAGACAACAAAAGGAGGCCAAAGGGATACAAATTGGAAAGGCAGAAACCAAAATAACCCTATTTGCAGATGATATGATGGTATACTTAAGTGACCCAAAAAACTCCACAAGAGCCGGGCAGTGGTGGCACATGCCTTTAATCCTAGCACTTGGGAGGCAGAGACAGGTGGATTTCTGAGTTTGAGGCCAACCTGGTCTACACAGTGAGTTCCAGGACAGCCAGGGCTACACAGAGAAACCCTGTCTGAAAAAGCAAACAAACAAACAAAAACCCAAACCAAAACAACAACAACAAAACTCCATCAGAGAACTTCTGTAGCTGATAAACACCTTCAGCAAAGTGGCTGGATACAAAATTAACTCAAGCAAATAAGTAGCCTTCCTATACTCGAAGGATAAACTGGCTGAGAAAGAAATTAGGGAAATGACACCTTTCATAATTGTCACAAACAATATAAAGTATCTTGGTGTGACTCTAACCAAACAAGTGAAAGATCTGTATGACAAGAACTTCAAGGCTCTGAAGAAAGAAATCAAAGAAGACCTCAGAAGATGGAAAGATCTCCCATGCTCATGTATTGGCAGGATTAATATAGTTAAAATGGCCATCCTGCTGAAAGCAATCTACAGATTCAATGCAATCCCCATCAAAATTCCAACTCAAGTCTTCATAGACTTAGAAAGAGCAATTCTCAAATTCATATGGAATAACAAAAAACCCAGGATAGCAAAAACTATTCTCAACAATAAAAGGACTTCCTGGGAAATCACTCTTCTTGATCTCAAGCTGTACTACAGAGCAGTAGTGATAAAAACTGCATGGTATTGGTACAGTGACAGGCAGGTAGATCAATGGAATAGAATCAAAGACCCCGAAATGAACCCACATACCTCTGGTTACTTGATCTTTGATAAAGGAGCTAAAACCATACAGTGGAAAAAAAGACAGCATTTTCAATAAATGGTGCTCGTTCAACTGGAGGTCTACATGCAGAAGAATGAGAATTGATCCATTCCTATCTCCCTGTACAAAGCTCAAGTCCAAGTGGATCAAGGACCTCCATATAAAACCAGATACACTGAATCTAATAGAGGAGAAAGTGGGGAAAACTCTCAAACACATGGGTACAGGGAAAAAGCTCCTGAACAGAACACCAATGGTTTATGCTCTAAGATCAAAAATTGACAAATGGGACCTCATGAAATTATAAAGTTTCTGTAAGGTAAAAGACACTGTAAATAGGACAAAACGGCAATCAACAGATTGGGAAAAGATCTTTTCCAATCTTATGTCCAATAGAGGGCTAATATCCAATATATACAAAGAACTCAAAAAGTTAGACTCCAGATATCCAATAACCCTATCAAAAATTGGGGAACAGAGCTAAACAGAGAATTCTCAACTGAGGAAACTCGAATGGCTGAGAAGCACCTAAAAAAAATGTTCAACATCCTTAGTCATCATGAAAATGCAAATCAAAACAACTTCGAGATTCTCACACCAGTCAGAATGGCTAAGATCAAAAACTCAGATGACAGCAGATGTTGGCAAGGATTTGGAGAAAGAAGAACACTCCTTCACTGCTGGTGGGATTGCAAGCTGATACAACCTCTCTGGAAATCAGTTTGGTGGACCCTCAGAAAAATGGACATAATACTACCTGTGGACCCAGGTATTCTACTCCTGGGCATACACCCAGAAGATGCTCCAACATCTAATAAAGACACATGCTCCACTATGTTCATAGCAGCCATATTTATAATAGCCAGAAACTGGAAACAACCCAGATGTCCCTCAACAGAGGAATGGATACAGAAAATGTGGTACATTTACACAATGGAATACTACTCAGCTATTAAAAACATTGACTTCATGAAATTCGCAGGCAAATGGATGGAACTTGAAAATATCATCCTGAGTGAGGTAACTCAGTCACAAAAGAATGAACACAGTATGTATTCACTGATAAGTAGTTATTAGCCCAAAAGTTCGGGATACCCAAGAGTTACTTCACAGCAACCATTGGGCTGAGCATGAGATCCCAGATGGAGGAGTTAGAGAAGGGACTGAATGAGCTGAGGGAGTTTGCAGCCCCATGGAGGGAGTAATAGTGTCAACTGACCTGACCTCCTGATGCTCCCAGAGACTGGACACCAACCAAAGAATACACATGGAGGGACCCATGGTACTGACCACATATGTGGCAGAGGAGGGCCTTGTTAGCCATCAGGGGGAGGAGAGGCCCTTGGGCCTGAGGGTGTTAGATGCCCCAGCATAGTGGAATGCCAAGGAGGGAAGTTGAGAGTGGGTGGGTGGGTAGGTAGGGAAATACCCTCATAGAGGCAGGGGGAGAGGGGAGGAGATAGGGTGATTCCAAAGGGTAGACCTGGGAAGATGGAAACATTTGAAATTATATATATAATTATGAATGAATATGTGGCTCTGTTGAAGTAGGTGTGATCTTGTTGGAGTATTTATGTCACTATGTGTGTGGGCTTTAAGACCCTCATCCTAGCTGCCTGGAAGCCAGTATTCTGCTAGCAGCCTTCAGATGAAGATCTAGAACTCTCAGCTCAGCTGCACCATGCCTGCCTGGATTCTACCATGTTCCTACCTTGATGATAATGGGCTGAAGCTCTGAACCTAAGCCAGCCCCAATTAAATGTCATTTATAAGAGTTGGCTTGGTCATAGTTTCTGGTCACAGCAGTAAAACCCTAAGACAAAAGTTAAAGCTATTCCCTCAAATGAAGAACACTGAGTAGACCTTATAATCAAAATGGGTTAGAGACATATTCAGAAACTGTATTTTGCGTATAAATGGAACTAATCATATGAGGGCTTCAGCCTAATGAGTGACCTTCAAAAACTGCTTTGATGTTTCTCAGGATTCAGAAGCTAGTCATCTCCAAGGTTATAACATATCTTTATACAAAAAGCTATAAACATCAAGTAATTCTTGTGAGACACAAAGAGAGGTCTCCTTGGTGTTCTACAGTCTCCAGGATAGTGAGGTTTGGTGCTAATGGCAGAAGTGAAAAATTTTGGAGAGGTACAGAATAGAAGCCTTGACTTCTCTCCTGTCTCCCCCATACCTGTTCCCCCTCCTTCCCCTCCCCTTCTCCTCTCCCACCTAGGTCTATCCTTCCCTCTGCCTCCTGTGGTTATTTTGTTACTACTTCTAAGGGGGATTGAAGCATCCCTACTTGGGTGGCAGTGAGGGGGCATGGACAGGAAGAACCTCTAGAAAGTCCCAGACACCAGGGATGTGAGAGGCTCCCAGGACCCAAAGGGGATGACCTTAGCCAAGATGCCTAACAGTGGGGAGATGGAACCTGAAGAGACCACCTCCAGTAGATAGACATGCCCCAGTTAAGGGATAGAGCTGCCCATCCATCTCAAAATTTTGGACCCAGAATTATTCATGTCTAAAGGAAATTCAGGGACAAAAATGAAGCAGAGACTAATGGAAAGTCCATCCAGAGACTGCTCCACCTAGGAATCCATCCCATGAAGAAACACCACACCCTGGCACTATTACTGATGCCACATTGTGCTTGCAGACAGTAACCTGGCATGGTTGTTCTCTGAGAGCTCTACCAGCATCTGACTGAGACAGATACAGATACTTATGGCCAACCATTGGACTGAGCTTGGGGACCCCTATGGAAGAGTTAGGGGAAGGACTGAAGGAGATGAAGGGGATGGCAACCCCATAGGAAGACCAACAGTATCAACTAACCAGACCCCACAGAGCACCCAGACACTAAGGCATTAACCAAAGTGCATATGTAGGCTGGTCTGTGGCCTATTCTATTTTCCAAATCACATCCAAGTGTAAACCCATCCCTTAGGGCTGCTGTGGAAACTCACTGGAAATTTGCCAAACATTATCCCAACATATGGTTGTGGTATTACAATACTTATCATTCTAAAGATTAGCCAAGCCTTTACCTTTTCCTTCCTAGATTAAAAAAATAAAAAGTGCCTTAAAAGGTACTTACTGGATTTGTTTATTTAGGATCAGGTTAATATTTGGAAATTAATCATTGAAATGTAGGAATATGTGAGTATGTTTTATGTCACAGTCAGAGAATGGCAGGATTCAAAACAAGAGTCCAGTATAAAATAGAACAAAAGAGAGAAGCTACAAAGTACAGTGACACTTATGTGGGAATAAACAGTGAGACGCCATTAAGGAGACTACTATGTGCTCAACAGAATCTAACTGGTCCTATTTAACCCCTGCTTGGATTTCCTATATTGAAAATTGAACTATTTCAAGTTTACATCTAAAATTGACTTTCCAGAAATGCTGCAACCAAGCCATTTGAATTGAGCAAATTGGGTTTCTTAAATTGAAATCTTGTCTTTACCACTTCTTGGCTGTGTTACCCTTCCTTGTACCTTAGTTTTCCCAGTCACAGAATAAGGATAAAAGAATGTTGATACAATGGAAATTAAATGAGATATTAAAAGCACATAACAGTTCTTGAGGTAGACGATACATAGATTGCTTAATAAATCATAGTTGAAATGGTATTATTATCAAAATGCACATTTAATACTGGTATATTTAGAGTGTGATGATCAGTCTAGCTCATTGGAAACAAGAAAATCCCAAAGCTTCTCTCCTGTGAAATCAATACATTCTAGTATCAAACACCATCTCTGTGTAAAGTGAAATCATTATGTGTAAATAGCAAATGACTACTTAGGTTTTAAAAAGTGAGATAGAAGACAAGAGCTTAAAATCACTTGGGAAAGTGACAAATCATTAACAGTTAAGTGTCATTTCACAGACTCAAAAGGAGAACAAAGGCCATTGTCTGTGACTAATGACACTTCTCTGTGACTAGCTGGTGGGCCTAACATATCATGAAGCAGAAGAAATTGTTTAGCAAGCTACTAGCTCTGTTTTGTATGGTAGAGTCATTGGACTAAAAAACGTTGATCTACCTACTCTGCTTTACAGTTTCAGACTCAAACAACTGAAACCAATGCCCTTGTCCAATCTGTTCTTGCCTCTAGAATCATACTCTCAAACCCAGTACATTTTTTTTTTTTAATCTCGGTACTTTGACTAGAGCCTACAAAGGGAAGAAAAATAATATCCATTGATTATTAGCGGCTAAAGGATAAAGTCAAATGAAATTGATTATCTAAATGTCAAGAAAGAAAGAAAGAAGAAAGAAAGAAAGAAAGAAAGAGAGAGAGAAAGAGAGAAAGAAAAAAGGAACCATAAAGTTGACAGAGAACGACTCTTTTACCTGTACAGCACAATGATAACTCAGTCTGCCAATTGGCTTATATCTTAGCTCAGATGCCACTCTACATGACATGATTCTAGGATACATGCACCTTCAGACTTCCAAATTTTGTGTTTAAAATAGAGACAAAGACCATCCTCATTCACACTGAGCACTTGTGCTTGGCATCATGCTGGGCATTTTACATGAATTGATTTATTTAATTACCACACACACACACACACTACAAGAGATTGCCAAGTAGTATGCAAAAGCACAAGATGCTCATCTAAACTTGACATGAGAATAAGCAGTATGGTTTGTTATAAGTGCAGCCTATGCCACACTCACGGGACATGTCCAAAAGTACTTTTGTTGGAGAGAAGACTTCAGGAAAGGACCTTGTCCAGTACTGGACACTGCATGCTGTAGCACTGATTGCTGGGAAATAGTGTCCACACTATTGTGGAGGAAAGTAACCACTTTCTGACTGGATCTGGGGTGGCTACATAGGAAAGAATTTCACTATTGGTACTATAATCCTGGCCAACAGCCCATGGCTGGGGAAGTCAAAGGCGCTAGGGTAGAACCTGTTAATGATATTTTGACAAATTTCCATGCTGTCAAATTGGTCTCTAAATATTGATGGTTGTACCTGTAGACGTGGGCTACTTGTTACCTTGGTCTCAGAAAAGTCTGTAAATGCAGTGAGCAGCAGTCAGTAAAGAGTCTAAGAATAAGAGACCGAGTGCTCAGCCATAAGTAGGATGTTTATATTATTCCGACCACCACCAAGGCTCAGAGTACATTGCAGAAGATGAGGTAGAAAGAATGTGGGAACAGAAGGATGGCAAAGAAAGCTGTTAGATGCTGTTTTCTGGATACATCATGGCTACCACACTCATGAACCCATAGCAGCTGTGGTTACCTGCATAGGGTCTACAGAAGCTCAAGCCAGCCAAAACTGTGACGGAGATGAGATAGATGACTTCCCAGTTGGTTCCTGTCCTGTCTTAGTTAGGGTTTTCATTATTGCAACAAAAACATCAGGACCAAAACACAAGTTGGGGAGGGAAGGGTTTATACAACTTACACGTCTAGATCATTGGAGGAAACCAGGACAGTAACTCAGGCAAGGCTGGAACCTGGAGGCAGGAACTGATGCAGAGGCCATGGAAGATGCTACTCATTGGCTTACTTCCCATGGCATGTTCAGCCTGCTTTCCTGTAGAACTCAGGACCACCAGTCCAGGGATAGCACCACCCACAATGGGCTGCCTGCCCCCCACCAATCACTAATTATGAAAATACCCTATAGGCTTACCTACGTCCTAATCTTATGGAGGCATTTTCTTAATTGAGTTTCCCTTCTCTCAGATGACTCCACCTTGTGTGATGTTGACATAAAAGTATCCAGAACACTAGCCCACTCATAAAGAAAGCTGAAGGAAGAGGTCTCTTCTTGTGCATCACTATCTACCCAACAAAGGGGAAGGTACATGGACATTTGGGTTTTCTTTACAAAATCTCAAATTAAATCACATGATGGGAAAGTGGTAAGACTTCACCCACTACAGATAGTCAAATAGTTCATTTCTGGATTTCTTTTCTAAGGCCTTGTCCCTAATTTTCCATCTGTCTTTCAAATTTAAATTCATTGGCTTAGCTAACAACTAGTTCTTGTCAATAACAAAGAGCCCCCAAACTCATTCCTTGCACATAACCATGAGTCAAAAAGATACGTGTTTTGTACAGTCTGTACTGATTTAGTTCTGAGGAAAGTGTCTCCCAAATATATACATATCAGTATACAGTAGGCACTCTGAAATGTTTATAGTATCAAAGGTAGGGTAAGCAAACAAAGTATTCAGGCTACAGCATCAAAAGTCTAGAAATCTTTTGCCCCTTCTCTTCACACAACATGACCAGTCTAAGTGGGCTTTTAGGGTCCACTTTGGAAACTGACATCACTAGCTGTATAAAATGCAGCTAGATTACTTAACAGGTCTCATGATGACTAAGATGTCCATGTGCTTCTAAGACTGATGACTCGTCAGATTTAAGAACTCAGTGTGAGAGCTCTTCTGTAATTTCCCAATAGGAGCATGATACACTAATGCAGGTACACTAAAAATAAAGAGGACCCAACTGAAGTCGCATGCCACCTTGCCAGAACAACGTGAGTTTTAAAGATGTATTTTGAAAAATAGGTTTCATTTTAAATTTTGCTTGATAGAAACATTTCAAATCATTTGATACTAAAGGATTGGCTCTGTTTATATTCCCATGAGTCCATATATGCAGGCTTTAAGAACCTATGATCGAATGTTCCATGGGTTTAGCAATGTATTTTTATAAGTAAAGACAGAAACTTGAGAGTTGCTAAATTACACCTAGTTGATATTATAATTTTAAGAACTGATCTAAACACTTCATTTAAAAGGCAGCAAATGTCAAGCTGGATATAAAAAAAGAGTTAAATATAAAGACACACAAAAAGGGATAGAGTGTAGGGAAATACTATGCTAACAATGATTTTAAAAGGTTATATAAATATCAGACAGGTTTAAATAATGTTTCAATTGATGAAACAAAATTATGCTTATTTGATGGATACCATGTAATACTTTGATGTATCTATATATTGTATAATGCATAAATCATAATCTTTTGCTTTTAAAAATAAAAATATATTAAGTATACAAAAAAAGAACTATTTTAATAAAATGTCTTTAATTATTATTATGCTAATGTCAACAAAGACTATTAATTAAAGGGAAAAATGGCAATTCTACTCAGCTTGGGTTAGACTATAACAGAATATTCTATTCAACTTTATGCACTGTATTTCTCAAAGAGATAATAATGAAATAAAATTGTTTCTATAGGAATAGTGGATGGATGGTAAAGAACATTAATGTCAGTCTTTAAATAAGCCATGCCAAAACTAGGAACTATTTCAGTTGAAAAATAGGTCAAGGTAAGTGTTTAAACAGCCGGAAGATCATATGAAAGTTAAATCATATTTAGTCTGTATAACTTCAGAATGAAAACCTATTATCTGGCAGGTAAAATATAATTTAACAAAGAACAAATAACCATTTATTTAAAACATACTCAAAAATAAGGCACAAGATTGAGAGGAATGGTGGATATGAAAAAGGAATTGAGGGTTATCCTTGGTAGCAGAATCATAAATCCTAAAACAAGAGAGTCTGTAATAGGGCTTCTGGTCACTATGAGGCAGGGGAAATAGGACCTCCATTCTGACTAGTTGGACCTTGAAAGGCTTCTTGAAGGAAGAGAGACATGAATAACTTTGAAGTAGGAAAGTGTAACAGAACTTTATTGGGGTAAGGAGTTTTCCAAACTGATGCAAGAGTTCAAGAGATGGCAGATTAAAGCCCAACTGAGAAACACACACACACACTTAATTAAAGTAAGGTTGAGAGGAGGCGTGTTAAAGGAGGTATGTCTCGGAAGGTAAGACTATTGAGGGCCTAGAAACTAGTGTCTAAGGCAAAATTCTTTCCAGCCCAGCAGTTCTCAACCTTCCTACCATTGTGACCCTTTAATACAGTTCTTTATGTTGTGGTGACCCCACAACCATAAAACCATTACTTTTCTTACTACTGCATAACTGAAATTTTGCTACTGTTATGAATTGTAGTATATATAAATATCTGAGATGCAAAAATATCTGATATGCAACCCCTGCCTGTGAAAAAGTCATTTGACCTCCCAAGGGGTTACAACCCCCAGCTTGAGAACCACTGTTCTAGATGGTCATGAGAAATTTCAAGAAGAGGACTGACATGGACCCTCTTCAAAGCAAAGCTTCTGAATTAGAAGGTAAACGAAGCTGTTGCAGTTAGTCACACAATATCCAAATCCTTCTATTGGGCCTTGCAGAATTCTGTTGATTATCAATCAGTTTCACCTTAGAGGGCTCTGTCCATCTGGCTCTCTTTGAAACCCAGATATTCCTAGATGCCAGAGCGTCCCTATAGAAGTTTGGTAAATGGGAAGGAATGAATAACGGGAGGTTCGCAAGGTCAACCCACTCTCATACATAGTAGCACTTCTGTCCCACAGATCCGGAAAGATCCGGAAAGATCCGGACGGCGAGCATGTGCCTTCCTAGAGTCTCAAAGACTCCTATATACTTCTTTCATTCCCTTCTCCCCGATCCCTGATCCTTCGATTTCATGTCATTTTATTGACTCTTCTTTTGTCTTACCTTTACCTGAGACTTTCCAGGTTGTATATACTTACTGCTTCAGAGTGTTAACATAGCTTTTCACACTCTGAAACTTCTCAACTTTCAACTAGTTCAATGTAAAGTCAGTCTTCTGAGTGCACAGAAATCTGATTCTAGACTTTCTGGTGATACCCAACCCTGTGGATACTCAGTTCCTTATATAAAATGTACTGGATCTACACCTAGACTCTTCCTATATGCTTGAAATGATTTTAAGATTATTTATAATACCTAACACAATGTAAACAACACATAGTTGTCATGCTGAATTGCTTTGTGGTAGTCCACCAGAAAACCTGTACATACTCAGTATATATATAGTTTTTTCCAAGTACTTTAAATATGCCATTGGTTAAATTTATAGACACAGAACTCAGAATAGAGGAGGCCAACTTACATGGGCAGATGTACAGTATAGACTGTAGGAAGGTAGGAGATTCTTATTACTTTCTTTCCTTCTTTCCTTCCTTTTCTCTCTCTCTCTCTCTCTCTCTCTCTCTCTCTCTCTCTCTCTCTCT
>JADRCH010000033.1:5944406-5959286 GCA_019843965.1 Rhynchomys soricoides
TCTCTCTCTCTCTCTCTCTCTCTCTCTCTCTCTCTCTCTCTCTCTCTCTCATTTATTTTTTTTTGACACAGAGTTTCTCTGTGTAGCCCTGGCTGTCCTAAGATTTTCTCTGTAGACCAGGCTGGCCTCAAACTCAGAGATCAGACTGCTTCTGCCTCCTAAGTGCTGGTTCTTGTGATTTTGTCCTCCAATCTATAAGAGCTTCTCTTTTTCATGTTCTGGTGTAAGTCTTGCTGTGAGCAGTAATAGTACCTCACTCTGCATATTCTGCCATGTATTCCAGTCTCAGACCACCCCTTTTTAATATTCTCTATCCTCTTCCTTAAACTTGCCTGTCCCCTCTGAGAACTCAGAACAAGAGATCCTACTAACTGTTCACCATTGTTATTCCTTGGATATCTTTACTCCTCTTTTTACCAAGGTAAATTCATTACATCCACTTCTTCCATGTTTTGTCAATGTCTTTAGTCTCTTTCCTACTGTCTTGGCAAAATCATAATCCTGGTCAAAAGACTCTCACCTGACTCTATCTACTTACTCACAAAAGGTTAAAGAGAACTACAATCATGATATTTAGTCCTTCATTTCATGGCTATGAGTTTTACTGCCCTGCACTATGGGTGGTAAGCATATTCTCCCTGTTTGGAAAATTACCTTTCTTGTTCCTCAGTTCCATTATCATTCTTAGTTATGACCTTGCTTCTTTACAGCAAAGATAAAATTGACACAGTGGGAAAGGAAACTCAACTAGCTAAACTCCAACCCTCCCTTCCCACCCATTGTCTGTCATCGCAGATACTGCCCTTGACCCATTGTACAGAGCCCCCATCTCTGACTCCTATAGTACAAAATCTTTCTTCTTTTGACAATCATCTGCTGTAGATGTGGGCTTTGTCTCCCTTACCTCATTTCTCCGATCATTTCCCAGGTTCCTTAAATTCTTTCATTCCAACAGTTCTCAAAAGTTTATTTTCACAGCATCTAATTTGTATCCTCTCATTCTGTTTTAAACCTACTTCAGCCGGGGTTTCATCAAATCTGCTCTTATCAGAATCCCCATTGACGTCTCCTAAAAATCTGTGGTCAATTCTCAGTCCTCATGTTGCTTGACTTCCAACATTTCACCAAGGTAAGCACTCTTCTCTTCTTGATAATTAATTTCAAATTAGTTTCCCCTATCATTGTCATCCATTCTTTCCTGGCCTTCATTGTGGATGATTTATGTCCCTAAATGCTGATCTATAAATGCTCAGTGCTTAGCTCCTGAACCTCCCACTGCCCCTTTCACCTACATTATCCCTCCATATCCACAGAAGACTGGTTCTAAGAACTATGCCCAATTTAATTACATAAAAGGGTATAGTGCTTACACATAACTCATTCATTGTCTTATATACTTTAAATCAATTTTATGTTACTTTTAATACATAATACAATGGGAATGTTATATGGATAGTTGTTATGCTGTGTTGTTGAGGGAATTATGATGATGAGAATGTGTTTAGGACAGGTTTTTATACCTACATAGTAATTTTGACCTATGTTTGGTTAAAACCAAAGACTGTGAAATGAGAGGATCAAATGGAGGGTGGAGAAAGAGGGATGAGGGAAGCAAGACAAGAAGACACATCTAAAACTAAGGGACATTTGAGGGGGTAGTATGGGAACCTAATGCAGTAGGAACTTCCTAAAATGCATACATATATGAAGGTAAACTAAATGAAATCATCAAATAATACAGGAAGACAGAACTCCAACTAGACATCTCTTGTCATCAAACAATGCTTCCAGTACCAGACTTGGGTTATATCTACTTGAGTTTTTGGCCAAAACTGCCAAAATAACCCAGGCCATTACCAAAACTATCTGATCTTCACAAACAGATAGTCCCATGACTGAAGACAACTTCTACACAACTCAGTGAACTTGGAGATGTCAAACTGGTGCCTACATAGAGCCTTCACCCCTATGTTCCAGTGTCCTTGGTTCAGAAAGATACTTTACAGACTATCAAGAGAGAAACAAAAACCCCAAGCCAGCCACAAACACTTTATTCATAATGGTGTTCTACCAGCAAGAGATCCTAGGGCAATGGTGGCACAAAGTTTGTGGAATAACCAATCAATATCTGATTTGACTGAAGGCCCAGTCCTCAAGATGGAACCTATACCCAACACTGCTTGGGTGACCAAGAACCTAAGACTAGATAGCCTAGGGACTTAAGGTAAAACCAAATACTACTGTCTAAAGAAAAAATAGGAGAGACAAATGTAGTAATAAAATGACTCCTAATGATATTCTGCTACATTCATAGATCAGCACCTTGTTTAGTCATCCTTAGAGAATTTTCCTCCTGCAGCTAATGGGAACAAATGCAGATATGCAAAGCTAGACATGATGCAGAGAGTGAGAAATCTGAAACACTCATCCCTAAATGGAATGTCTCCATCAAATCCTTCCCCTCAGAGCTCAGAAAGAGTGCAAGAGCGGGGGGGGGGGGTATGGAGGACACCAAGGAAACAAGACCGTCTAAATCAACATGAGCAAAACTCATATAAACTCACTAAGATTGAGGCAACACAAACAGGATATGCATTGCCCTGCACTAGGTCCTTAGCATATACAGTGTGGTTTCTAGTTTAGTGTTTTTATGGGACTCCTGAGTGTGCAAATGAGTGAGTCACTGATTCTTGTGCCTTTTCTTGGGCTCTTTTCCTTCTGTTGGATTGTTTGGTCCAAATTTGATGTGATGGGTTTTGTTTTATTTTATTTCTTTTAAATGAATTAATGAATGTTATACTTCCTCAGAGAAGAAAAGTCAGTTTTTTTCTAGTAGAATGACAATGGTTTTATCAGTCATCCAGGGTAGCCTCATGTTCAGGAGTTGTTGAGCAAAATGTGTGTGTGTGTGTGTGTGTGTGTGTGTGTGTGTGTGTGTGTGTATGTGAGAGAGAGAGAGAGAGAGAGAGAGAGAGAGAGAGAGAGAGAGAGAGAGGGAGGTTTGGTGTTTTCTTTTATTTATTTTTTGGGGGTTGTGATTTTTATTTGTTTTCTTGGTATGGGGGGATTTTATTGTTTTATTAGATTTTTGTTTGTGTTTAGAAAAAACCTTAAAGCTACATGTGTGGGGAGTAGAAGGACTTGGGGGAGGAAAAGAATATGATCAAATATATTTAAATTTAAAATTGTTAAAAAAAGTTAAATAATTTTATATAAGTAAAATAATATATTTATATAATATTTTATAATAATTATAGTATTTTATTGTTTATTATTATATAAGTATTAAAATCATTGTGTTATTTTAATTATATTTATATACAAAATATAAAGTTATAGATAAACATATAAATATAATAAATAAAATAATTTTAAATAATAAAAAAAACAGAACAGAACAAACAAACAAAAAACCATGAGTGTGGAGCTTGCTGATTGGGATGGCCACTTGTATTTCTTTCTTGCTCATCTCTTTCTGTGTGCTGTCTTTAACTTCAACATTTATCCTAGCAAATATAAATTTTAAATCTCATTCCCAGATTAAACTCCAAAGATATTCCTTTTACCATCTAAAAGGTCTCCCTAGTTCTAATGCTATCTCATCTATAATCAAAACCTCATACCATCCTCATCCTTTTCCTTAGGCAGGGGAACTCTGACGCCTCCCCTATTTCAGTTGATGCTGTACTATTTCACTCTAGGCCAGATCTTCAGTTCTGCGTTCTCTCTTATTGCACATCCAATCCATCAGGAAAATCTCTTGACCCACTTGAGAATATATCACCTTCTGCCACTCTTGGAGCTACTGTCATGAGTATGTCAGGAAAGGTGAACCCTGTGATCAGAAACTGAGGTGTTCTTTCTGGCTTTAAAACAAAGGACACAGTGGAAGAGCAATCAAGAGGAAAGGGAAGCTACTAAAGATTGAGAAGCCAGGACCACATGAAACATACTCAGGTTGTCATGGAAGCCTTGGGATTCATGTCTGGGGAATGTGTGTGGCTCAGGGCAGTCCAGGGAATCAGAAGAGTAGGGCAGGAATCTACGACACTGTAATACATCATGAAGAACAGTCACAAAGAGAGGAGGGGCTGGAAAGTGGATAAGATGGAAAGGATACATTGTTAAGTGGAGTTGATGAGAAATGAAGAAGCATGAGTGTTGGCCTACACTGGAGAGAATAGCTAGCAGTGTATGAGGGATAAAGAGGAGAGCAACGTGTCCTCTTCTGAGTACTTACTGCTCAAGAGAGGAGAGGTGGCCAAGGCTAAAGGACATAGGCACACCGTCAAAGACAATGGAATGACTCTTGTCCTCTTCAAACAGGACAAGAGGAGGAGGAAGAGGAAGAGGAGGAGGAGGAGGAGGAGGAGGAGGAGGAGGAGGAGAACAAGGGGCTTCTAGTCATTCATGCTCAGAGACCTGGGGCTTTCTTGGAGAAGTTAAGAAACAAAGCCCCTGGTTCAGAGGGTGAGGATGTTGTGACAATAGCCGGGGTCTTGGCTTCCCTGAAGGCTGGCCACCATCTTTATAGGACAGTACAGAGAAGAATCAGAATTTGGTGAAGCCTATTCTAAGCAACTTCTGAATCATCTTCCAACTCAGTGTTTCTAGAGTCACCCGGCCGGAACATTGTCTTGTTCACTGGTATTTCCAGAACAATGTCTGGTATACAGCAAGAACTCGAAACATAGCTGTTGAGTTAGCACATGAATGAACACTTAAATGAGCCTCTTCCAAACAAGTACATAAAACCTTTTAGTTGAAATCTCAGGTTTTAATGTAGAATTGACTTAACAAATTTAGGAGATCACAAATGCTTTATAAAAACCTTGAAATTTAACATAATGCTTCATTTGGGGTGATGCAAGCCAATCCAGATAACTTAAATTCAGAGTGGACATTTTGTAACAAAATATACCCTGGGTTCACTTGGAGCAAATTATGAGGAAAGTGGCCAACTCTGTTCAATTGTCCAAGAGGGTTTTCTGAACTGAGTAAGAGTTTATCATTCTGGTTTTTGTTTAGATTTTTACCAGCATAGGTGGAACGTGTCCTTAACCTTCTCTGTCACATTCACCACCACACCCTCCCAGCTGCCTCTGCTTACTAGTCCTGAGGACATTTGCCACTGATTAGAGTAAAGCGAAGTAAGACTTCTTTTAAAAACATAAGCTAACTGGAGACATAGCACACGGTACCTGCTGGACAATGTAAGTGCAGGAGGTTGCTGATGAAATGGGTCCCTGTTGAACCTGCCCATTCATTACCTGCATGGAAAACTTTATTTTTTCCATTAGTGATTCCAGAAGAGCTGGCCTCCATTTTTATTGACCGTCTGCCTGGTGGAAGTGAGGAATGCCTGACCACAGGCAGGCGACGACGTGACCCTGGGCGGCTTGCCACACTTCTCTGTTGATGGATTTGCAAGCGCTTTTCAGCCCCATGAATAGATAAACTTAAACCTGCAATGGAAAAACAGCACTGTTAACTGAAGAGGTCAGCTTGAGAAAGGCTAGAACACAATTTATTTCCTGGCATGGACACCAGAAAACACCAGCAACTACTCTTAAGGTTTGTGGGTCACATTAGAATCGCAATTTTTCACATTATTTTCTGGGTAGTGTTTCATTCAGAAGGGGACATCCTCAGTTACCATGACAAGAATCCTATAAATGGGAATTTTATAGTCATATATTAAACTTAACCAGATTCTTTCTAAACTCCTGTGAACACATGCATGTTTTTCATGGAGTTTTGAGTTTTAAAAACTGCAGCTGGTTATCTGGAGTGTCAGTAACAAAGAACATTTTTCTTGAGACTTATGGGGGGACAGAATTGGTGATTGAATAGTCTGGAAAATCAAGAATTCCAGTTCTAAAATTAGTTTTTAGAAACACTCATTGGTCACCAGTGGAGGTGGCTAAAATATTGTTATTATTCAGAAAACTGTAAAAGGGAAAGAAAGCAAACACTTGTTCTGTCTTTCCTATGCCAGCACATTTCAAGGTAGCCAAATAGTTGAGAAGATAAGGTTTTTCAGAAAACAGCCAAATAGTCGTGCAGTACTGTTTTGCGTTTCTGTGTCATTAAGTGCCTCATCCTGTCTGTGCTGGCCAGACAATCTATGAATTAAACTTGTCTAATCCATAAATGGAGGACAACCTCCCATTTGTGCCCATCCACTGGTAGGTGGGGCAGTCTCATGAGAGCTCACAAACATCTGCTCTGGGCTTCTATACCTAGACCTCCTTATAAATTGCTTAGGGTGAATTTGTACTCAAGATCTGATTTCTAAACCCATGATACTGCGAGTCTGAGTATTGGTCTTAGAAGTGTCACTCACGTTAGGACTGGCATGCTAGCTGGACCCTTGAGAGACAGCTGGGCAAATTTCCTGTGTCAATGAATACCATGCTGAGACACATAAGTACATAGACATATGTGAACCTTCTTATGTGTTATGTCCATTTCTATGATGGATTACACTCTGCATTTCTGGGATGAAGGATACTTGATCATGGTGGATGATCTTTTTGATGTGTTCTTAGAATCTGTTTTTGGGTATTTTTTTTAGTATTTTTGCATCAATGTTTATAAGGGGAACAGGCCTGTAATTCTTGCTCTTTGTTGAATCTCTGTGTATTTTGGGTATCAGGGTGATTGTAGCATCATAAAATGAATTTGGCAATACTTCTGCTGCTGTTTCTATTTTAGGACAATTTGAGGAGTATTGGCATTAGTTCTTTGGAAGTGTGGTAGAATTCTGCTCTAAAACTGTCTGGCCCTGGGTTTTTCTTGGTTGGGAGACTTTTAATGACTGCTTCTATTTCCATAGTGGTTATACATCTATTAAGTTGTCTATCTGATCTTAATTTAACTTTGGTAAGTGTTATCTAGTCAATTACTGAGTTCCCCAATGCAGCTACAGATACATAGTAAGTATTTTATGTATTGGTTTAAAGGGGTGAGGGCTCAGATTTTCTTTGAGGTCCCCATATCCTTTCATTACTTAAAAAAAAAAATAAAATAAAGAAGACTAAACTGTTTGGGTTTCTTTTTCCCCTCGATAAAATCAAATTCTTAAGAGATCGCTCCTCCTGGCCCCTCTCCAGGGGGCATTATTCCTGGCTGTGCTTCAGGTGGGAGGATGTCTGAGAAAATGATTTGCTTTCATCTAAATGTCAGTCTGGTGATTCAGAAAAGCCATGTGCCATAGGAACATCTGTAGCTCTGACAATGTTTTACAACTTGCAGCAGTAGCAACTCTGTGTCACATCATCTTCCATGTCCTTTCCTAGGTAAATTACTGTTCAAGACACAGAAGAATTCTGTTTTGAATGTCACTACCCAAGAACAAACGCAGGCTTTACTTAGTCCCAATTAAAAAGATAACAAACTGCAAAGTAGGACTATTTATTTTTAGGTTTCTCCTTAACTACAAAGCAGAAAATAAGTCCAGCAGTTCCCAAGCAGTGATCAAAGTGAGGTGAAAATATTTTTGTTGCCCTTCATGTCTGGGTTAAGTTTTTTGAATTTGGGGGAGCTTTTGTAACAACCTTTTTTATTTGGCTCAAAGAATACTTTATCAAAGATTTATATAGTAGGCTGGGACCCTCCTGTGATGTTTGGGAGGGAAAAGGTCAAGCACAGAGGAGTATACTCAGAAAGGAGAACAACTTGTGTGTTGAGCTTAGGCATGTTCCCACGAAAGGGGACAGAATTAGTGCCCCTTCCATGATGTGTCCTCAAGTGGACCTAGGTTAAACACGTTCCAAGGAGTTTTGAGCACAATCAGAATTAGTGGTTAACTAAAGTGGACACCTTCTGGAGAAGGTTTGCAATGGAAACCACTAGGTTCTCCTAGAGACCAGAAAAGTAGGAGTTTCCTGGGTAGGAGGATTGGCTGCAGGGGTGTAATCCTCTAGCACACCAGATTCTTGGGCACGCCTCCTCCTGTTTTCTTGCTTTTCTCCCAGTGTTCCAGGATTTTTTTTTTTTTGACAGATTGGCATCAGCCTGCTACACAAATCTGGCAGTACCAACATATCAAAACCAGGAGGAGCTTCTTGCCAAGATGTAGTCATTTGTAATTTTGTGGACAGTTGTATGTCTAACGATACATGAACGTGGGATTCGATCACTTTGGAGAGAGACCAAAATTCTAAGGGCTGGATTTGCAGAACAGTTAGATTTAACATTTGGCTTGATGCCAGCATAAGGAAGCTATAGAACGAGACTGGATTAGAGTCTTGGTGGATACTGAATCTGAATTCCTAGAATTCAAATAAAGTATTGCAGATGGGTTACTGGTGTTTTCTCTTTCAAATCTACCTTTGAAATCTCTGTAGCATTTTTATAACTTCTTCCTGATGGCAGGAATAGATGGAAAGCTCCTTTGTTTCCCCCTGCTTCAGAATTCTATCAGAAGAACTTCATTTCAAGAAAATGTGGTGGTGGAGTGGATTATTGTCCCTAGCTCCTGACTTCACTCTGACATATTGCCATTTATCAGTACTTCCTGGTAAAGAGAAAAAGTATAGAGTCCTCCTTGGTCTGGGACTTGGCCATTATGACTGCTTTGTCCAAGAAGATAGTTGAGGATAGGAAAAAAAAATCCTGAGATATAAAATATGCTTCCTGGTTTGGTCTTAGTCTCTTATGCTTCTGTTATCACTATGAAAAATACATTTATTAAGCAGTAATCTGTCCTAGGATGAAACACACAGAAAACACTAGGCTTGACCATAGACTCTAGCCAAGTTCCAGCAAGCAATGACTGGTCTATGTAGTTCCTTGCAAATCTAAAAGTCAAATTTTTCTGGGTGTCAACCATTGAGGTGTGGGGTGGGTGAGAAATAGCAAAGACTGGCTGAACATGGCTCACTAAAGAACTCACAAAGAGAGAAACAAAAGAACGCTGATGGTTATAGTTTACTCATGAATGGTGACTTAAAAAGAAGCATTCTCTTTTTTACTTCAAGTGTTGCTCAGGACCCTATCTTACACACTCTAAATCAGCACATTCACAATTCTGAAAAACAACAACAACAACAAACCATTCTCATTGCCCCGCCTTCTTTTCTGCCAGTCATCCATCACTATCCTAAAAACACATGTCCCTTCTTTGTGCCCTATTATCACATGGTACATATACACCTATATTAAAGTTTATCTATCTACCATATGATTATCTACCTCTCCCCCCTGAACTCAGCGCTCAGCTGTGTCTTATTTAATGCTTATCAGAATGTGTAGTTCACAGTCAACACTAATGTTGTTATGGTTTGACTATGGAATATTATGCACTGGCTTGTGTTCTGAATGCCTGATTCTCCATTTCTGATGTTGTTTTAAAGGTTATGTAGCTTGGGGCAGGTGAGGCATGGCTGGCAAGAGCTAGTTCTTGGAAGATTCTGTCCCTGTACTCAGTTTCCTGTCTGATATCTGGTAACTGAGCCAGCATTTCACACTCCTGCTGCCGTGTGTGCAGCTGTTCTATCTTACTTCCTCTCCACGAATAACTGATATCCTCTGAGGTGGTCAGTTGGAATAGTCCTTCTCGCTTTAAAGTATCTTGATCACAGCTCAAGTGTCTTGATCACAGGGAAACAAGGCTACTCACTTAAATGTAGACTCCTCTCACAGAAGTGGAGGAAGACATTGCAAGTGCATAACATAGTAACTAACTTCTACAAGTCCTCTCAAATTCCATACCCCTGTTTAGCTGGTTTTTGAGGATGATTGGCTTGTATAATCTCTAAAAGTGTAGTTGAGACACATTTCATGTTTCAATATATACATATGATATATATATATCATATATATTTATATAAAGTTATTTGAAACTCTTTTAAAAATGATTCTATACATAGTCTAAAAATCTAAATCAGTGTGTAGAAGAGAGAGCTGCCATGTCTACAGTGTTATTTTTTTTATATCAGCCAACATACGGATTCAGACTAATGTTCATCAACAGAATGACTTGAAAATTGTGTGTGTGTGTGTGTGTGTGTGTGTGTGTGTGTGTGTATTTGTCCATTAAAAAGAAGAAAATTATTGCTAGGCAAGATATGGATCAACATGAACTGTAATTCATTGCTAGTGGGAATACATGTTACAGTCTCTTTGGAAGACACTGTATCAGGTTCTCACAAAACTAAACATAATCTTACTGCATGACCCAGCAATCATGCTCCTCTGTATTTAATCAAATAGTTGAAAAGATATACACACAAAAACCCAGAGATTAGTTTACAGCAACACGACTCCAAATTGTAAACCTTGGAGGGAACTAAGGTGGTCTTCAGTTAGAAAGTGGCTATAAAAAACCTTCAGTATACCCAGGCAATGCAATTGTATTCAATGCTTTAAAAAAAAAAAATCAACCATCAACCCATGAAAAGGGATGCAGGTGCCAGGAAATCTGCATGTTATATCATTTTAGCCCTAATGATATTCTGGAAAATGAAAATTATTTACATGGTAAACAGATGAGCAGCTGTCGGGGTAGAAAGAAAGACAAATGGGCAGAACACAAGGAGATAATAGGACAGTGTGTCTCTTCTGTACAATACCACTATGGTGGACAGAGATTATTATACAAATCCATAGAATGTGTAATGCTGAGAGTGAGCCTTACATGAAGTTTGGGCTTGAATTAATGAAGTTCTCATGTAGGTTCATCAGCGTAATAAACTTTAGTCAACCTTTATGCGATCTTGCTGAGAACTCAAAACTGCCCTAAAAGCCAGTGTATTTTTTTAAACCTTGCTAACTATTTGTGAGGAGACACAAGGGCCTCCCAGATACTGTTACCTCAGAATTGGCAATTGGACAATTCAATAAAAATGCAAGAATTTCATGCCAAATAGGAATGTTTCCATCTATAAATATTAATAGTAATTAATTTCAAACTGAGTGTTATTTCTTGCTACTTGAGAACAGGATCTTATCCATTCTAAGATATACTATCTTATATCAAAATATTATCAGGCATACTAAGATTTATGTATAAACATTGTTTCATTAAGAAGTGCTTATAGCATTGGGATAATAAAGCTGTATTGATTATTCTAATCATAGTGATATTGGAAACAATACAGATCTGTTAATAAGTAAATAATTAAATTCATTATAGTATATGCATATATTGGAATGCTGGAGAGCAGACATGTTGATAAAAAATATACACATATGAAAGAAAAACAGACAAATTCATTTTTCTATCCATCTATTCAACCAGTGGTAACTGACTGTCATTGTGTTTTAGACACTGACTGATAAGGATATAGATCTATAAAATGTTAAAGTCAAAAGCATCTTTTGTATCTTTCAGGTATTTATTTCCCCAAGTCTTTTCCTCATTTGTAAAGTGAGAGATTGGTGATGCTCTCAGAGCCTGCTCGTGGTTGGTCCCTTCCCACTTCTGTTTCATTTTCCACGTTCTGCTCTGCCTGCCCCATCACTTCTTAGAACTCCTGATCATGGCTCCTTTTCTGTCACTCCTGCTTTTCCTGAGCACTAACATGCAGCCACCTCTAGGCATACACAGATCCTTTGTGATTCACAGGGCAGTGGCTCCACAATTCCTTCCCACTCTGCCACTTCCAGGACTCCAAATTTGCTGACATTCCAGATCTTGATATAAAATGGTATACTACCCAACAAACATCGTCCTGTGTGCCTTAAATCATCTTAAGGTTATTTATAATACCTCATGTGATACAAATAGTTATACTTTAGGCAGCAAAGACAAGAGCATATCTGTATATACTCTGTCAAAAATGTCATTTTCTTTTAATTCATAAGTTATCAAATTGTATTTATATTATTTGTTTAAATGTTGGCTCATTTGAACATTCTTTATTATTAATTATTTTATTCATTTATACCTCAAATGTTGCCCCATTCCCCCTTAACCTCTGAGAAGGTGCTCTCAAATAATTCCCCCTTCCTGAAACAAAGTCTCTACAGGTTAGGTGCATCCTCTCCCACTGAGGCTAGGCAAGGCAGTCCTCTGCTACACATATGCTGGGGGCCTCAGACCAGCCCATGTATGCTTTTTAGTTGGTGACTCAGTTCTGGGAGCTCCTAGGGGTACAGGTTAGTTGGCACTGTTGGTCTCCCTGTGGGGTTGCCACCCCCTTCAGCTCATTCAATCCTTTCCCTAACTCTTCCATGGGGGTCCCTAACCTCAGTCCAATGCTTGGCTGTAAGTATCTGCATCAGTCTCAGCCAGCTGCTAGGCTCCTCTTGCGAGCACAACATAGCATCAGTAATAGTGTCAGGAACTGGTGCCCACCCATGGGATGGATCCCGTTTTCTCAAGAAATTTTTTGAACTATGTTGGACGAAACTATAGCTGTAGACCTTAAGGCTCTGAGGGTATGGTTATATTTTGTAGAGCCCCCCAATGAGTGTTTCATCTCCTCTTTCTTTCCTTAACTCAGCAACCCCTTTGCAGCATAAGTAATCTTTATTCAAATGTCTTGTTCATTAGAATTTTGTTACCTGACTGAACTTTGACTATGAGGATGTTAGACATCTATGCCTTTCATATTTGACCCAAATAGTTTGACGTTGTGCAAACCCAAAGCAGTCACTGAAAAATTCCCTTAGGATGTTCTCAAATACATGGGATCTTAAGATTTTTGTCCTGCTCATTTGTTAAAGTTTCATTCACTGTTCTGAAGGCTCTGGGTTTCTCATGTTGTCTTGCTTTACAGGAATCAATTCATTCCATTTTTACATTCGCACTTGAGGCTGCATCAAGAAGAGATAGAGATTTCTTGTAACTTCATGGACATTACAGAAAATTTCCTATTTTCTGGGGACTATGAACAATACACCTCTCTCTTCAAAACACTAATAATTGAAACTACCTATGCAGATATTATAACTGTAACAACCACTCTAATTATAAGGAGGTATCCATAATTATACTACTTAATAGGTAAACATGTTATAGTACACTTATATGCTTAATGCTATGTAGCAAACACATCAATAAAAACAAACACTTAAGATAGGAAAATGTACTGGTTCTTTCAATCTTCTATTCATATATTTGGTACATCTTAGTTGACTGCCTTTCTCATATGGACATTGATTTGTAACTACTGAAGATTGCTGAAGTTCAAATGCAAAATTGGTATGGATGGTATTTAAGAACATTGACTAGAACGTTCTACGTATATAATACTTTGAGGATATTTTGTGTGTGTGTGTGTGTGTGTGTGTGAGAGAGAGAGAGAGAGAGAGAGAGAGAGAGAGAGATCTTCAACTGTTTGCTTACTGATTGAGAAAGCACATGTCAAGAGCTTTTTTTGTGGCAAGCATTTAGGTCCAGGCTTTAAGAAACAGAATCCACGCACTCAGACAGCTCACTGTCTGACAGAGGACATGCCCTGTCCCCTGCACATGTGTGCCCGCAACCACTGAAGTGGCAAAGAGCATCGGCATTGAATGTGATATGAAGGAGCCATCAGTACTTCCTGGGCTGATAGAAAAGGAACTGCAGGTCACTTGGATTTTCCTTAAGAAGCCAGTGGAGCACTTCTGTTTTCCTCAAATAGATGTCACCATTGAGCATGTTTCATTAAGAGTATAGTCAAATATTATCAAACCTTAAGCAGTCAAGAAAAATAAACAGGAATGAGGCAGTTGCTTCACATGGAGAAATCCACACTTTTTAGGAAGATATGTACTGAGATTCTAAATTCCAGTTGCAGCTACTTATTAAACGACACCACCAAGTGGGTATAAGAACATTATTCCTTAAGATCCTTGAACTCAACTTTACAGCCTGTCTTAGCAGTCAATAAAAGCTTTCTAGAAATGAAAGACAAGACAGTTTCCTCCTGGGAACATCAAATGATAAGCATTAACCTCCTAAAGGGATCAGTGCTTTAGAAGATGTTAGTCATTTGAGCAAATGAATAACATTTAGTAAAAAGAACTTTATTGTACAGAGGAATCTATTTATACCAAACATTGCTGAGCCTATATCCTGCCAGGCCCCAGGACAAGCACCATAAAAACAGAATCTGTGTGTAAAGAGAGAGAATATTTTGCAAAGAAGAAGGTTGTCAGGAGTAACTCCAATATCAGGGCAGTGTCCTGGGCATAAAGTAGAGAGCACAGGGAGATTGCACAGTCTCCAGTAGAGAGAAGAGCTGGCACACATTTTTAGTGTCCAAGAATAAATATTGGGGGGTTCATATGGTCTCTTTTGTTTCTATTTTCTCACTCTGCTGCTGTAGCCCTCTTGGACAATATATAACTGAATCTGCATATTAAGTTCTAATGCACGTTCTATTTGTAAAACCAAAGGGTAGCCTGGAGTTAGGCTGAGGACTACAGTTTGCTGACCTCTGAACTCAAAGGGTTGGAGGGAAAACCATAAGGGAAGACCTCCAGCAGGGTTGCTGTTGTGAGTGAGTTGCTGGGTAAATTGTCCTAGACACAGAAAGCATAGATGAGTGTTCCCCAGAGTGAAGGTGTGTCCAGGAACAGACATCACTTATAAAAGGAAGAAGTATCCAGTTTCATACACCATAGAGATGTGTTACTGGGAACATCAGCTACTTAGACCTAAACAAATTGTCTTCTGTGTTGAGTTTTTACATTTGTATCAAGTTTATAAATAGACCTAAAAGCAACACTGAGCATCATGCTCATGGGTTGGGAATGATAGCTACAGTTGTACTAGCAAGGAGCAGAGTGAGTACAGTGTCAACAGAGTGAGTGCAGTGTCAACAGAGTGAGTGCAGTGTCAACAGAGTGAGTGCAGTGTCAACAGAGTGAGTGCAGTGTCATCAGAGTGAGTGCAGTGTCATCAGAGTGAGTGCAGTGTCATCAGAGTGAGTGCAGTGTCAT
>JADRCH010000033.1:5959296-5971806 GCA_019843965.1 Rhynchomys soricoides
GTGTCATCAGAGTGAGTGCAGTGTCATCAGAGTGAGTGCAGTGTCATAAGAGTGAGTGCAGTGTCATAAGAGTGAGTGCAGTGTCATCAGAGTGAGTGCAGTGTCATAAGAGTGAGTGCAGTGTCATAAGAGTGAGTGCAGTGTCATCAGAGTGAGTGCAGTGTCATAAGACTCCAAAAGACCTTGAGAATTCACTGTAGGCTCCAGCTCTTAATTAATTATTTTAAAATAGTATACAAAGCAATGGGTTTACTATGGTATTTTCATAATGTTCCATTACACTTTACTCTTATTTGCTCTTCTCTTTGACTACCTTCTTGATTCCTAGCCCCATCTTGCTAATTCTGTTTTTCTCCCCATATAGTCCTCCCTTCTGTTTTTATACCCGCCACACTTTCAAGGCTCCATCCACTCCTGATAGCACCATCCTGGTGATCCAAGCTTTTAACACACAGGATTTTAGAAGACTTGATCCAAACTATGGGGGTAATCATGAAACAAAAGAAACCAAAAGGAGAACTGAAATAGTTTAATAAACACGTTCAACTTCAGATATTCTGGGTTTATGGTTCCCATGAAACATTAAAAAAAATTACCTATACTGATTACCTAGAATTAGACACACCATATCATCCAGCTATACCACTTTTGGGCATACACCCAATCCTGCTATAGACATACCTGCTCATCCATTTTCATTGCTGCTCTCTTCACAATAGCCAAGAAATAGAATTGTTCTAGATGTCAATCAATAGATCAATGGATAATGAAAATGTGCTGCATTTAGTTAACAGAATATTATCCAGCTATTAAGGAAATGAAAATTATTAAATTCACAGATGAATGGATGGGTGGAAAACAGTCATTCTGAGTGAGGTAACTCAGACCCCAAAAGACAAATGTCACGTGTTTTCTCATTTATAGATGCTAGCTTTGGATCTTTAGATATGCTGTTTCACCAAGAATGCCTATAGAGCCCAGAAAATAAGTGATGGGTTATGGGCAGGTAGATAGAATGCCACAGTATAAAAGGGTAAGGGGGAATAATGGGACCAGAAGTGGGATGAAGATGGGAATGCAGTAGAGGAATAACCATGTGGAGACAACTAATGTTGAAGACCTCTTGAATAATCTTATGGAAAGCCACTGTTGTAGACACTCCCTAAAAATATACATATACATAGTGTAACTAGTTTAAATAGAGTTACCCTATTAATGGAGCAACAATGCTCTTATAAGGCACCACAGGCTAACAGAATAGTTCCAGAAACTGGTTACCTATTTTGGAGTTGTTCACCAGTTAGATCCCATAGACTCTCAAACATTATAGAATATTGCTAATACTCTTGGTTGCCATTTCCTCTACCCCCTCCCCCTGCTAAATGTAACAGTAGAATGGTCTTGCTGAGGACGCCACATACTTTTGTCCTGTTTTGGTTTTGTTTCTGTTTTTGTTTTGTTTTGTTGAAAATAATTTTTTCACACAATATATTCTGATCATGGTTTCTCCCATGCCCAGATCTTTTCAGATCTACCTAGTTTCTCATCCATCCAACTCCATGCCTTCTTTATCTGGAGAAAACAAATAGGCAAATGAAAACAAACAAACACGAATAAAAAGAAAAGGAAAAAGTATAAGAAACACATACACACATACACAGAAAGAGAGAGAGAGAGAGAGAGAGAGGAGAGAGAAAAAACACAAAATCAGAAACAACAATACACAATACAAGCAAAAGATCAATAAAATTAAAACAAAACAAAACAAACAAAGCAATATGAGACAAAAAAATTTACAAACTAACCCACTGAGTTAAGTTTTTTAAATAAATAAATAAATAAAACCAAAAAATTTTTATTGGTTATCTGTGAATTTCACATCATGCATCCCAATCCCATTTATCTCCCCCTCCCCTTGTACTTACCCTCCACCCTTGCAACCTCCCTACTAACAGAGAAAAAAATCTCATTGTGGAAGCTGTAGTGTGTCCCAGTGTGTCTACAGTATAGTCTTTTGTCCATGCTTCTCTGCCTAAAAATGTTCATTGTAATGACTCATTGGTTTGGTATGAAGCCTCAGGTTTCTGCTCCTCTATCAACACTGGAACCTCACTGGGACTCCTCTCAGGTATCCTGTTTTTGCCCTGTGTCATAGAGATTCTGTAGTCTTGTATCTGTAGAACCAGCCCCTTCACACACCCCAGCAGTTCATTGATGGGGTAGATGCTGGGGTGGGCCTACTCAGAGCCATGCATCTGGGCCTGAGAAGTATCAGCTGGTCAGCCTGCTGGCTCTTCCACTTCACACCGTGGGCACCCGTCACTGGCAACCCCTGTGACCCAGGGCCAGCTTTACCCTACCTTCCAGGCTAGGAGCATGGCCCACTATTCCAAGTGCTACAGCAGGTAAGGGACAGGGTCATTGAGTTAGTTTTGTATTGGCCATAAACTGCTGGGCATTGGGCCTATCCTGAACTGAGCTTATACACCCAGTTAGACCTCCTTTATAAGCAGTTATCCATTGCAAATAGCTTCTTGACACCACATACTTGAGTGGTAGAACATAGAGAAATCAAATGGATATTAACCTGGAAGCTTCATCCCTACTGGCTAGCTTTCATAGTGCTAGAAGTTGCTATGAAATCTATTGGAGAAAAAAAAAAAAGTAATCACCGGTCTTACCTAAAGGTAAACCATACAAGCTGCAATAATGAGCATCCAAGCCAAACATGCCCACTGGTGCAATTGTGGCATGAATATCATGGCAGTAACCAACCACTTCCTGATTGTCATCAAGGCCCATTCCACAAGATGAAACACATACTCCTTATCAGTGTTGGGTCAAGAACCTGTGGCTAGACTGGACATAGGCCCTAGGGGAGAATCTACTACTATTATTCTGATAAGTGGCCATGGTCTTAAGCCAACTCTTAATGGCTTATTAGTGACTCTTAATGACCCTTAGATTAGTGCACCTCTCAACCTTTACCAAAGAAGCTTCTTTTGCCATAGATAGTGATTAATATAGAAAACTTATCAGCGTGCAGATAGAATATTTGGACTCAAATGGGATATCCCACCCTCCACTCCCAAGGCTCAGGAGGAATGGCTGTAAATAGTGTAAGAGCCAGAGGTGTTATCCAACTGCAATTAAACAGTGTTTCCCAGACACAACAGTACAGTTGCACATACAGATCTATGGTGGTTTGGACAACATGCACAAGACCTATGCAAGTTCAATCCAGACAAAATTTCAGTATCGGAGTTGGGGGAGGGGTGAGTAGCTGAGGAGCTACCGGCAAGTGATAACTACTTAGAGAGACAGAATCAGCTTTCTTTCACATCGATCACGCTCCAATAGGATGACCATAGACTCAATATATGGACACCACAAATTAGACACAGTATATGAACTTCACAAATTAGATTTGATGAGAGGAGGAGAGGGGAAGGAGGGGAGGAAGAGGAGGAAGAAGAAGAGAAAAGCAACAAAGTTACAAAGTTGGGTAATTAGCAAAGAGGGTTGTATGTCTGGGAGTAGTTGTGAGAAAGAGGTTCATATATGGTATATGGGCAAGGAAAAACACTGTATGAAATTATAAAGAATTAATAAAAATAAGGAAAGAAAAATAAAGTAATTTAAAAATGTGTTTACTCAGTATGGCCATAAATAGAGGCACGAAGCTTAAAAATGTGTCTGGCTAAAGTTCATTGCCTAGAGATTAGTGCTGAAGCTTTGAGAGAAGCCAGACTTTCTAGAGAAGAAAAACAAGATCACAGATAACATCTAGAGGCCAATAGAAGAACAACCAAAATAATAGCAATAATAGTCTGTGTTAAGGATACGCCAGGCATTGCACTGAGAGCGTTAAATATGTTCACTCATTTAGTCATTGTATTAATCTGCATGTACGTCCTTTATCCTCATTTACAAAGGAGGAAACTGAGGTACAAGGATTGTGAGTGTCTTCTCAGCTAAGTTGAGCAGTCCAATTTGATCCTAAGTACAATAAGCAATACAGTACACAGTAAGTGCAATACAGCTCTTGGCAGAAGAAAGGGGCCAATGAGAATGCATGCTAAAGCAGAGTCAAAAACACTGAGAACTGAGAAGAGAAGGTTTGAAGCAGACATAGCCAGCAGGGTGTATCAGAATACAAAGGACTTAAGATGATGGGGCAGGCATGACAGGAGGTGTGAACTGTCCAACACATTGTAGTCCCATCACATCATACACAGAGCAGCTGTTCTTCTAGAATGTTATAGTCCTAATCTCTGAGAATACTTGAATGTCACCTTGCATGGCAAGGGAAACTTTTCAGGTTCGATTAAAGGGTTTGAGAGGAAGAGATCACCCAAGGGTATAGAGTAGAGGGAAGTGTAATGGCATGCAACCTTAATAGTAAAGTACCTTTATGGCTGGGGTCAGAGAGATGCTTCCTGAAGGGGAGAATGGGTCCTGAAGGAAGGAACAGAACAGCTCAACAAGCTGTCAAAGGTGACAACAGATTCTTCCCTCTGGCAGGAATAAAATTCTGCTAGGTCTTTGTAGTTCAACAACATATGTGCCTCACTTGCATCCACAGAACAGTAAGACATTACAGCGGACACTGTAAACTGCTCAGCATATGACTGTCCTTACTGTAGCAATAGGAAACAAATGCAGGTCTACATTTCTTCTTAATGGCTTCCCTAGGGAGCATGACCTCCTATCCACCCCAGGCTGAGCTTATCAGCCTTGTGAGGGGTCCTCACAGGAGGGAGATGATGAAGTCAGCTTCATCTGAATGGCCTTAATCTGTTTTTAATTTACTTAGCTAAGCAAAAAATAAATGTTAATTCTCAGGCTTCTGGAAATTTATCAATACCAACTCTAGAGTACAAGTCAGTAATGATTTACTGATTATAGCTCAGTGTTCATTCATAACATGACAACTCAATTTTAGCTGCATAATGCATCTCTGTGGTCACTTGATTTGACGTATGCTTGAAAAACAGGGACAAAGGAACATTAAATCACATGAAATTTGAAATGTAGCATTTAAATCCACTTTTTAATTAATAATGTTACAGATTTATGTGATTTGAGTTATAACATTGATCCTGACTCATCTCAACACTCACATAATTAAACTTCTGATATAATTAATAATGAATAAAATCCTTCTGGCAGATAACTAGTTGTGTTTTAAAGCTCATTTGAAATGCCCTATTCTTTTAAAAGAATCACATTCCATTTTCCTTAAACATTTATCTAAAATAATTTATAAATTACTGCCTATTTACTTAGCAAGGGATTTGAGATAGCTCAAAGTGAAGCATAGATCCATGTGTTTTTATCCTGTATCAGCTTTTTAAAAACTGTTTTTTACTATGGTCACACAGTGTAAAAAATGTGTCCCTAAGCTCAAATTTTGATGTATTAGTGAATCCAGTTGGGTGCCACTATTGTAGCCACATGGACAGCGGCAGTTTGGTTAACTCACTTGTAAGTACCTCATCAGCAAATATAAGATGGTATGACCAAGACCCCCCTCCCCCAAAATGGGAGGAAATGAGAAAATAAACATGGTGCTATTGCATTTACTTTAACATATCCTGACAAGCAGTACCAAGCTCAAATTCAATGGCCTTATTTATCTGCTACAGTAGGCTTTACAAATGGTTAGGTGGTCTCAAAGGAAAACCTTAATTAGAAGTCTTTTTTGTTTGTTTGTTTGTTTTGTTTTGCTATAGATACATACAAGGAAGACTATAAGCAGAGTTATAGTGTTCCACAGGCTCACCAATGAGCTGGGATGTAGTATCACAACAACTGGACTGAGTAGTTCACATGGAGGCATCAGAGCTGAGGACAAGACTTGGGGTCAGACTGCCTGAGTTCAGGTTCTCTTCTGCTACCTGCTCTGTGCTTTCAATCAATGTCCACAGGCTTCAAGCTCCTTAACTATGAAGATACTGACAGAACCTGCTTTCAACAGAGAGCAATTCCACTTTCGTAGTGAGAAGCACAAGAACGGGAAGTACTCGCAGGTATACAGGGACACTGTTGTGGGAGAAAACCAGATCCGTGTAAAAAGTTTTAAATTGTAGACTCTGGCCTTAGCCTACCTGGGTGTCAGGTATTCTGGATCTACATCTTTGGACAGGTGAATTGACCCAACATGGGAATAAAGTAAAACTTACATTGACTGTCACTATGATTGGATTGATAGACGCCTACTATATTAGTAAAATGTGCCTTGCGGAATATCCATGAGGTCCATTCTAAAGAGGATTCACCAAGAAGGGAAGACCCTTCCTTCCTTCCTTCCTTCCTTCCTTTTTTCTTCCTTCCTTCCTTCCTTCCTGAATGTCAGTTATTGGCTGACTGTCTTGGACCGGCCAGCTCCTGAATAATGACACAGAGACTTAATATTATTTATCATAGCTTAGGGCTTAGCTGGTTACTTCCTAGCTAGCTCATGTGACTTAAATTAACCCGTTTATGTCTGCCACATGGCCCGTTACCTCTCACTCAGTCTCCGGCACCTGTTCCTTCCACTTCTGAGTCATCTGGCAAATCTTGTGCACCTGACTCTTCCCACAGTTCCTATCTCTGCCCACAAGTCCCACTTTTCCTCTCTTGCCTCATCTATTGGCCACCAGCTCTTTTTTAGCCAATCAGAAGGAGAGGGAGGTGTATATATGCAAAGTACTAAAGCAAGTGATGATCCATAAAAATAACACCGCAGTCCAGACAGTACCCAACTCTATGCTGATAGAGAAATTAACATTAGAATAATACAAAGCCAACCTTTACACCACGGTACACAAAAAATGATTACTCCAACAGTGGGTTCTTTATTCTATCTGCTGGAGGCCTGGAGAGAAGAAAGGACTAGAAAGAGGGTACCCACAGATATAGGCATTTTCTCTGTGCCAGGCATGAGCATCCCTGATCTATCATGTTCTCTCCACTATAGATTTTTTTTTTTTTGAGATAAAGTCTTACTCTGCACCTAGGCTGGCTTGATCTAGTTTGAAGTTCTGCCTGATCTTAGGCCCAAAGCAAGGAAGCCAGGCCACCATGAATTAAAGTCTCTGAAGTCATGAGTCAAAGTAAATCGTTTTTCCTTTAGGCAATTTCTCTCAGTTATTTGCCACAGCAATGGAAGGCCTAATAGAACCCATGGGACTGTGTGTAGGGTCATGTGTTAGCAATTCACTATACCTGGCTCAGAGAATATATGCAATGGATATGAGCTGTTTCCTTACTGTCCCTATAAGTATTATCATATTCATGTTTTCTTTATTGTGCACAGACATGATGCTGACAGTTCCATACTATAGTGTTAGGACCCTCCCTGCCTCCAGGGATCGCTGGCTTATATTGGTGCCCAAAGGCAAATGGAACAGAGGCAAGCAGATGTGGGTAGGGGGTAGGGTGGGTTTCGGAAGCCCTGTCAGTACATACAATAATGATGACACCTGGACCAGCTTTGGGGAACCAGATCAACTTTACTTGGGGCAATTCAAGGGTTATATTGTTTTGGGGATGGGGGGAGGTAGGACTATCCCAGATGGACAAAAAGTCATTGGCTGAAGGCTTAAGGTACTGAGATGCCTCATTAGCATGGGGAGGCATTCCAGGAATCTCAGGTGCTAGCTGAACAGAAGTTGAAGAAAGGAAGAAAGGAAGTTGAACCTGTAATCTAACAGGCTACATGACATTCTAGCAGGGAGAGGCATAGAGTTTTGAGTTCTCTAGACAAGGTCAAACCCTGCTGGTAAAAGGAGTCCACCATTTTGCGCTGAGCTCAGAAGGGTATCCAGACAATGGTAGACTTCGATTTCATTTAGCAAGGCAATAGAGGTTATTATTACTGATACCACTTTAAGAACAAGCAAGCCAACAGAAAGGAGGTAAAGTAATAAGTTTTGTTCACCAAGTTCTGGACTAATAGAATTGGAATTAGAGTCTTTGTAAAGACAAGAGACAATCTTGGAGCCTGTATCATAATGGAATCAAATGTCTTCAAAGAGAACAGTCAGACTGAGAAACAGGAAAGTATTAAATGGCAGTGGCCACAATGCTTTTCTGTTTGTTGGAAGTGTGTTCAATTCTAGAAGTTCATGAATATGAACTGTTGCAGCCAGGAGGAAGCACACAACTCACTTATTCTAACAGTCTCACTTTTCATGAGGAGGACAGGGAGGCACAGAACGGTTCAACAGTGGTCCTAAAACTACTTAATGTCAGTGGTAGAATGACTAAATTCAGACCCAGTCTCAGTCTTTTCTGTCACAAATTGATATGGCAAAATGGTAGAAAACTATTTAAAAATCCATTAACATCGAGAGTAAATTGAGAAATAGAGTCAACCAGTGCTTGGAAAATTTGCTGAAAGTGAGCTCTTATGAAAACATACTGCCTAAGGGTAGACCGGACAGATGTATGCATAGGTGTGTGCATTACCTAGGAGTACTCTAGACAGATATGTGCATAGGTATGTGTGTTGCTTTAGAGTGCACTGGACAGGTGTGTGCACTGCCTAAGGGTGCACTGGACAGATGTATGCATAGGTATGTGCACTGCCTAAGGGTGCAACTGACAGATGTATGCATAGGTATGTGCACTGCCTAAGGGTGCAACTGACAGATGTATGCATAGGTGTGTGGGTGTGAAGAAGGGGATTTCAGAGCTTGTAGCCATAAAGACTATCTTTATGCATAAGACAGGCTAAACACTCTTAAGGCTACCATCCCAGATGGAAACTGTATTAAACACATTACCATCTTTTACTGAAGATTTGCATACAGGTGATGGCAGTAAGTCTCTTTGGCAGTGTCTTTAAACTTGTTCACCTCACAGAGCAAAGCCTAAGGAAGTAACGGACAAGTCTTTGAAAAACTCAGAACGGTTGAACCTAGGATGCTCTTAATTCACTTGAAATGAAAATTAAGTTCTAACCTATGGAATTTCATTGTTTTATAATTAACTTCAGAATTGCAATGTTGTAATATATTTTGGGTACTACAATAAATCCTAGTGATTAAGAACAGATTCTCTGGGTTAGTTAGCACTGGAGCCCTACAGAGGACACCAAGAATGTTTCAGTTCCTTTATCTGCCAAATAGGAGTAAAGACAGGGTCTGTATCCTGGTAATTATTATGACGATGGAATGAGTCACACATTTTAAATAGCACTCTTCTCTAGAGAACACTCACTAACCATTGCTTCTTCCATGACTGAGACGGGACTTAAAGAATTGCATTTTCATCTTCCAAAAGCATTCCCCATTTTGTTGTTGCTGTACTGGGTGTTTCGTGTTTTTCAGTAGGTCAGGACCTCTAATGCCATCTCCAACTTCCCAGTTTGTTCATCGTTTTGCCATGTTTACCTACCCCTTGAAGTCACTTTAAACAACCACACAGTATGGGCTAACCCTTTCACAGTTCCATAAACACATGTGTGTCATCCTTCCTGGCTGTATTCTGTTCCCAGGCGCTGATTCTCACTCATTTGACACTCTCCACACCTACAAAAGGAAGCCCTTGTGGAACTCCATCCTTGTGGGGCCCTCAACCATTCTGCAGCTCCTTTCAAAACTCTTGCAGGCTCTCCTCCCTCCCTGATTCAGTGTACAAAAACAGAGTACAGACTTCTGTTTTAATGACACGGAAACTTCCCTTGCTGGACTGGGTTCTTTCATCGATCGATGCATTTCAAGTGTTGGACCTTAGAGGGCATTCAGTGAACTTCTGCAGAAGGATGAAGAAAAAGAGGGGTGGAAAGAGCCAACAGCTGCTGAATAATGCCAGCCCCTTGCTTGATGTGGGATTAGGAGATAGACTGAAAATAAAAAAATCTCTGCTTGCATTTTGGCTGGTTGGCAAATCTCTATTTGTTTCTCCTGAGAAAAAATCAGCATTTAACTGTTAACCATAAGCTTTCGTGGTGCCTACCAATGCTATGAAAGCTAACAGCAACACAAATCAACAGCTTGCCCCCCAGGGATTCCTATCTTACAAAGAGAACACAATTAGACTCATACTCTAGTAGACATGTCTAACCTTTTGTCATTGTGATACAATATGTGTCTACAAAATTCACACTCAAGAATTGCACAACTGGGTCACAAGAATAAGCTACAAAATCATCTCATAGTGTTTAGAGTAGGGCTATGATTGTATGTTAACAACACAATGGCCCATAGCTGGGAGAGTTACCCTCTCTATTAGAGCAGCTGGTCTACCCTACGAGCCTCTGGATTCTCTTTCGTCTTTCCCTGGAACACGAGGGCTGTGGAAAGGAGAATCGTGGAGAGTAATCGGCTAAATTGACCACCTAAGAATGCATCCAGTATTTATGTGGCTCTATTCCAGTGGCTTGCTTCACTGGCAGAAATGTTAGCTGCACTAGACATTTTTACAAAGTGAGATTTATGGTGTTCAACTCAATTTACTAACCCAAAGCAAGCTTTACCCCGACTTTATCCCACTGTGAGTTCATTGGTCTGTTCAACAAACTTGCCTGGAATTGACTTCCTGATAGAAGGGTCCAAGACAGATGTATCTCCTTTAGGAGTAGAAAATCCTACTTTCTTTGTGCCAAGAGATTCCTCCCCAAGGATAAGTTCCTTAAGACATACTAACTCAAATCATATAAAGACCTTGCCAAGGTCCAAAGATTCAGAAATAAATATTGACTGGCAAATTGAAGTCTGTGTCACCAAGACTGTAAAAGCTAAGATTTATCAATTGTTGATTCTCTTCATTTAAAGAATTTGCATTTTCTAATGAAAGCAAATAAACCAGAAAAAATCAGATGCTCCCCTCATTAAAAAATAAAATACAATAAACAAAGCAACCAACAGCTAAAGAACAGTACTCTCTAGGGAGACTGGGCCAGCGCTGCAAAAGACAAGCACATTAACTTATTTTCATGCCTATTGCTTTAGGAAACATCAGGCAGAACCAGCTCAGTAAGAGCCCTTGTTGGCTCCAGGTTACTGAGAGGCCTGATTTAGCTGGGGTGGTGGTGGTGGGGGAAGCAACTTTCTGGTATTATTACCAGATATTTGCACATATCTATTTAGAAACCAGCCCAAATGTCCTACTGTGTGTTGGAGTTCTCACTAAGAGATGTTGGCTCTTGATGACAAACCACATAGTGGAAGAAAAACTAATTTTAAATTGACTGGTGTCTCTCTGTGTTGAACACAACATCACCAAGCATGTATTGTCTCATTGAATTCACTGGGCTGTGTTTCCTTAGGAGACAAGACTGAGTCAGATTCAGCACTATTTCCTTACATGGTCAATCAAAATGGCATAGATGGGCTAGGGAGATGGGTCAGCAGTTAAGAGCATTTGCTGTTTTTCCAGAGGACCTAAGTTCAGATCCTGAAAGCTAATGTCAGGCAGTATATAACCACCTGTAACTCCAGCTCCAGGGGATCTGATGCCACTCAGGCATTTGTTTGTTTCTTCTGTCTTAGTTAGGGTTTTACTGCTGTGAACAGACACCATGACAAAGACAATTCTTATAAGGATAACATTTAATTGGGGCTGGCTTACAGGTTTAGAGGTTCATTCCATGATCCTCTAGGCAGGACCATGGCAGCATCCAGGCAGGCATGGTGCAGCAGGAGCTGAGAGTTCTACATCTTCATCTGAAGGCTGCTAGCAGCATACTGACTTCCAGGCAGCTAGGATGTGGGTCTTAAAGCCCACACCCACAGTGTCACACCTCCTCCAGCAGGGCCACATCTCCTAATAGTGCCACTTCCTAGGCCTATCATATACAAACCATCACAGCTTCCGTACATATGGCACTCACACAAATGAGGAAAAATAATACATCTTCTAAAAGTGGTATAGGTTCTCTCAGCTGTGTGTTGCACAGCTGGTGGACAGGAAAGGTTGTACTCAAACTCAGTCAGGCTGCCCTCAGTCTACCAGGACTCTTGCTTTGTGACTGCTGAGGCCAGATTTAGTATCTAGCTATAAAGCATATAGCATTTGAGAGTCAGGACAGAAAAACATAAGTTGATATCCAAATTATAGTATTCCCCACTTGCCTGCTCACAAGACATAGAAACTTAAAGAATCTATGCTGATTTATCCAAGACAGCAAGAACAGCTTTGAAACTAATAAAGTACTTGAAATGCTAGGGGTGTAAAGTCAGAGATTTATGTCCAGATTCTACCAATTACTGGTAAGTAACTTACTTTTCTAAACCCCAGTCTCTCTACAAGTAATACAGTGAACTCCAGGCTCTCCATCAGTAATACAGTGGACCCCAGGTTCTCCATCACTAAGAGAGTGAACCTCAGGCTCTCCATCACTAATATAGTGAACCCCAGGCTCTCCATAAGTAATACAGTGAACCCCAGGTTATCTGTCAGTAATACAGTGAACCCCAGGTTATCCATCGGTAATACAGTGAACCCCAGGCCCTCCATTAGTAATACAGTAAACTCCAGGCTATCTGTCAGTAATACAGTGAACCCCAGGCTCCCCAT
>JADRCH010000033.1:5979093-6023433 GCA_019843965.1 Rhynchomys soricoides
AGAGAGAGAGAGAGAGAGAGAGAGAGAGAGAGAGAGAGAGAGAGAGATAGATGGAGGAAGGAGAGCCATATATACTTTTTTAATCTTTAAAAATAATTTTCATCTGTTATGAATTTTATGAGCCTGTGATATTATACTGTTTGTTATATTAGTCAAGGCAGATTAGGTACTGTTGGAGTAACAAGCTAACAAGTGTCAGCTATTTCTAAAAATGAGAATTCTTCTTGCTTACATCACTTGTCCATGACAAGTCAACTGGGTAGCTCTGTTCACCTCCTCATTTAGTTGTTCAAGCTGACAGACACTCCATAAAGCTAGGACTCGTGGATATTAAAGCTCTTGCTAAAATGTGATGTCATCACTCATGTTCAACTGGGTAAGAAAAATCACATGGCTGTGTCTGGACCCTGTGGAAGAGAAAGGACTCACTATACTGTACTCCATTCTAAAAGGCAGGTCATCTGGTTCCATTTTTGCTGTTGAAACAAAATCCTCTGACCAAAACAAGCTGGGGAGGAGACTGTTTACTTCATCTTAAATTTACAGGTCATAGTTCATAGTTAAGGAGAGCCAGCCCAGAAACTTAGAGCAGGAATTGAAGGTAGGGCTGTTTGCTATTCCACACAGGATGACCTCAAACTGGGGAACTGCCAATCAAAGAAATACAGCTGAAACATAAAGGATGCTGCACAATAGCTTGCTTGCTCACAAGCTCATGCTCAGCAAGGGCCACCTGTCTAGGGATGGTGCTGCCCATAGTGGTCTGGGACCTCCTTCATCGATTAACAATCAAGACAATATCCCATATAGACATGGCCCACTGGCCAATCGGACTTGGTAATTCCTCAACTGAGACTTTCCTCTCAGATGACTCTAGGCTCTGTCAACATTTAAAGTTAAAGCCAACTAGGGCAGGAGGGAATCAAATCAGAAATCCTTGAAGAACACCACCAAGATGAGGCCTAAGTGAGGCCTGAGAGAGCTCTTCTTGAATGTGTTGCTTAGGTAATTTTTTGCCCAAGGCTTGACTTTCTTTGCATACAAACAAACATGTAGGATGACTCAAAATCTGACTTGGGAAACTTTCCAATTCCAACTTAGCAGTGCTGAGAATCTTACTTTTAATACAGGTTTTGGTTGCAATTGTTATGAGTGATTAGCACATGAGGAAACGAAGGGTAGAGAAAGAAACCCGAAGCAGGGAAGATGGTAGAGGAGCTTGTTACAGTGAAGTTATTGGTAGGAAACAGAAAGCTGATTTAAAAAAAAAAAAAATGGACCCCAAATCATGAAATACTACTCCATATCTATTAGAAGACAGAAACATTAATTTGTTAAAGAATTATAAGTCAAGCAGACATTATTCAATAAAATTAATAATCATTGAGTGGGGGGACCAGGAATAAAGAAATAAAACCTTAGTCTATGTGCAAACGACATGTTGTCAAATTGAAGCAATTAAAAGAGTTTTGTTTGTTTGTTTGTTTAACCATGGGGCTAATGTTTCTAAGAAGCAAAGGTTGATAAGTAGAAACTAATTACACATGCATAGACAATGTCTAATTTAGTATGAGGTCTATGGTTTTATTTATCAAGTACAAAACGTATATAGTCTTTTCAAAAGCTTAATGAAGACTTTCGCTAATATATCTTCAATCATATGTCACAGAAGATAGAAATTGTATTTTCAAATATACTTCACTGTTTAGAAATTAATACATGTCATATTTAATTTTCTAGCTATAGTGGCTTGACTTCAAATGAGGGATTCAATTTAATCTTCAGTTGGATTGGTTTCACTTTTTTTTTTCTTTCTGGTTTATTTTTAAATATCTTTTCTTGTAGCCCAAGTTGACCCCAAACTCATGATCCTGCTGCCTCAACATCTCCAACACCTGGACTACAAGCCTGTATCACCACATCTAATTGATTTTGTTTTCTTCCATTAGTTAATCTAGTGAGAAAATCCTTTTAAAAGAAAAGTAGATATGTCAGTTATTTTAACTTTGGCTTTGGGAGCTCATTACCCTATTGCAAACTCAAAGAACATCTGAGATTCACTGATTTTCTGCCTTTCATATCACATGCCTCAAACACAGCTGTTGCAAAGGATCAGACCTTTTATTTCACATGGATGGCTCAAGTTATTGAGAGCAGAACTTGGCAAACCCCATGACCATGTTGTTCAATCCACCAGCTTCACAAGGAGGCAGTATAGTAGAATTCATTATGAGTGGAGGTCTTGGAGTTGATGCACATCTCTGTTCATGTTGGAGTTCATGATCTTATGTAAGGAATTACACACCATATACTTTTGTCTCCCAGAGTAGGGGGCTGGACTAAGGCTTAAATATTATCAAGAATGTAAACCACCATGTGGACTAAGGTCAGCATCCCATGAACAATGGTTTTTACTATCACCAAGGCTTGCTGTATTGATGAGCTCCACCACCAGGAAACTTTACTGTCCATTTGACTTCCCACTTAAGATTTTTCTAAACCTTACAAAATGCAATTTGACATCCTTAACCTTCTTATTAAAACTCTGCCCAGAATAAATGAAAAGTGTTACAAACTGGAAATATGCATGTCCTCTGGCAGTGACCTCCAGATGTGTCTAGATGATTTCCTAATCTCTGTATGACTGATGAGGGCTTCTATCATACAGATGTACCTCATTGCTTCTACTGATATAATTCTACTATTTTAAATATGATGAATGCAGCTGTCCAGGGAAGAGATAAATAGGCTTCAGAGTCATGTGCTGCTCACCTCTGCACAGTAAACCCCACATCAGCTCATAAAGTCCTGCCAAGTTTCCCTCTTAAATGTTTTAAGATCTTCTGTTGCATGAAGTCCACACTGCTCACCAAAACAAGCACCATCTGACACTTGCCTTGTGCCTTGTCATTCTGTGATGCCCTCACTATATGAAATTCCTTTGGTCCCACATCTGGATGCCCTTACATATGCTAGAACAGCCTGGCTTCATTATGGTCTTGTTACAGTTGACAAAACTTCTCTTTATATTTTGCTGCCTTCCAAATTTACCTGCTCTGTGAAGCTGAAATGGCTGTTCGACATCTGTGTCCCTATTCCATATACCCTACGAGTAATTATTATTCCCCTAAGAACTCCAATTATTGATGCATCTGTTTCCCCTAACTGGCTAGGAACACACACCCTATGTTTTATTTGACTTCCATTCTCTCAATCCTGAGGATAGAATCATAAATGGAACTAAATGGATATTTTCAATATTTCCAGAAAGACAGAACAAGCTTACTTCAGACATACTGCTAGCTTCTACTATAGACTAGGAAAGGTTCCTTTACCTGTACAGCAATTGTTTAATTTTGTGTTTAAAATAAACAAGTAGTCTATAATGATGTAGAGAATTATGATCTACAATGTGTGGCTTGCTAATACCATCATTTGCAATTAGAGGTAAAGACAGACACCATCTAAACAGACAAAATCATTTAACCAAATGCTCTGAATTCTATAGAATGCCCAGCCTTTCTCATACACATTGGTGTTAAAGAAATGCTTTCCATCATCATGCGAATGTATTCCTGCTGTCAGCATAGAATGAGAGTCCTTTCAAAGGTCAAGTTGGTCAAACTGCATAAGAAGATTTAGTTTAACACCCCTGAGACATTAACCATATAACACAACTGCAACAATGTTTTAGAAAAAATGTTTATAACAGTGAATAACTGAAAACAAGAAACTCTCTAAGCATGACAGGGTGCCAGTTCAAAAGTCTATTCTGAGCCACTAAATGTGATTTGAAGATTACTTTGAAATATGGAAAAGTGTAAACCAAGATTGGTATACACATTAAATACATAGCATGATTGTAACTAGAGAGAGCTACAAATAAAGATTGAGGGGACATCAGAGAACAAACCGAACCCCTTTGCCCAATGATAGGGTCCTGTGGAACTGTTGTACTATTATTATTTTTAATTGACTATCTTTAATGTAGCATAAAGTTGTTTTGCAGATAATAATTAAATTAAAGGACAGAAACTAGAAGCTACTGAAGATAAAACAGAAATACGGGGGAGAAGAGCAGGTCTGGTGAATGAAGGTGACATTAAAAAAAATAATAAATGAAACATACAAATATGAGAAAGAAAGCAACAGAGCCAAGCTTGACAGCACAGCAAGGAATGGAGCCCCCTAACCACTGAAACAAGGAAGACTCCCAGTGCCTGATCAGGAAGCTCAAAACATCAGGAAAGGCAGGGAGATTAGCAGAAGCAGATATGTATTCTCAATAATTAAAGAAGTAGAAAAGTTTAAAAGATACTATTTGTTAAGGAATGAAACCAACTTAGGTTCCCATCAGTGGATGAATAGCTTTAAAATGTGGTATTAATAATTCACAAGGAAAATATTATTCAGCCATAGCAAGTGGAATCTGGTCATTTGCAGCAGAACAGATATACATGGAGGATATTATGGCACATGAAATAGGCCAGAGTTAGAAAGACAAGAACCACATGTCCTCTCCTAGCTACAGAACCACTGGAAATAGAAACAGAAAATGAAATAGAGACTGGCAAAGGCTGGAAAAAGATGACAAGATAAAAGGGAGGCAAAAGAAAGCTGGATCGTATCAGTGCATGTTGTGTGTATGTATTAAAACAGCACACTAAGCTCGATGACATGTTCCATTTATAAATGTTAATAAAATTTAATACATAAGCAAATACATAAAAACACTACAAACCAAACATATTTAATAGAGTGAGCAAGGAGGCCCAGGACACGGATCTGTGAAAAGAAAAGTTGTCTTAGAAAGGAGTCTAAGAGAGATCATCTTGAGAGAATGAGCTGTTAAATTAGGTGGTATGGCTGGGAAGGCAGACGAGAACGTGGCAAAGAAAAATGAAGGAGCATGGATGGTCCAGCGGGAAACATGAACAAGCAACTATTCAACATATAAATTCCATATGTACACACAAATTCTAAAATGAATAAAAGGGGAGGAGGAGATGATACTCAAACCAAAATATTTTTACAGTTGAAGGGAGACATTACGTCCAAACTTAATCCAAATGTGCAAAGCTAGTAAAAATTCACTCTTTCAAAGAAAAAGAGAAATAGTTACATAAACAGAAACAAAGACAATTACAATCATAATGTATCATCTGATCAACAGGATTCGCATCAGCTACAAAGAAGGTCAGAAAGCCATTAAAGGAGGAGGAGAAGGAGGAGGAGGAGGAGGAGGAGGAGGAAAACTCTCTTAGAATGTCTAAGAAAATACGTGAGGAGAAGACAAAGAGAAAAGTAACAATCTCTCTAGAAATCTATACTTGGCAATCCTACTATTCATGCATGAAGTGGAGACATTTTCAAGAAAGTAAGACAGATTTTGAACTCATAGGATTCATGAAGATGCTGCTTACTAGGAGCTACACAGAATCCAGAATGAGCAAACAGAAAAGCAATAAGTAACTAAGGTGGGAATCACATATGTAAATTGACATAAAACTGTTAACTGTGAAAGCACAAAACAGTAGTGATGGGTAACAAGGAGATATTCAGAAAACAGGTTTATACCCAAGCACTCAACCAGCATAAAGAAAGTGAGAGCAGGAAGAGCACACTTCCACTGTACTTGGGTCCTTGTGCTGCTGGGGGAAGGGAAAGAGAATCTATCTTTAGCCTGAGGAAGGCTTACATGTACAACATTTATGTGTACATTTCCATCAATGTTAGACTTGAATTGGGCCAGGAAATGTGCTCTAATTCTCCAGAGAGGAAATGAAAGAATCTCTAGGTTCTAAATGGAGAGATAAATGAAGAGAGACACACTAAGTTTTAAATCCAGAGTTAAGTTTCATAAATACAGATGTTAGGGTAGAGTGGGACTAGTGAATGATTGACACGTAGCCCAGTGGGTCAGAAGCAAGAGTTCAAAAAAGAAAGCAGTGCTTACATACTGTGGTGAAGGGGACATTCTCTGAGCGGTGCCTGGAGAGGGCAGTGGTTTGTTTGTTTGTTTGTTTGTTTGTTCTTATAATGCTTTACCTTCATATAAACATGAAGGCAAAAACAATCCATCTTCTAGCACACTACATTTTGAATCATCTTCATGAAGATAGAAAAACTCATGCACAAAATACACCATGTATTCGCAATGAAACCAAAGACAACGCTGGAAATACGCTGGAAAATAGTTCAGTGGTAGAGGACTTCTCTGGTATGCAGGAAGCTCTAGGTTCTATTCCCAACAAAACACACAGGGCAGTGGAGAAAGAGAGAGAAGGGGAGGGAGAAAGGATGGGGGTTAGACAGTATTAAAATCAATATTCTGTTCAGAAAGGAGTATAAGTAAGCTTTAACAAGTAAGCTGTATGTATTACATAGATATGTGCTACCCATATCCTAGGCAAAGGGCTTGTATCCAGAAAAACATATTTCTAAGAAAATGGCTATAATTAAATACAGAAGATGGTCAAGAGATGTAAATAGATGACTTACCACAGAGGAGATTTAGATGTTCGTAAGACCTCTGCAAAGACACTTGACATCATTTGTCGTTAGAGAAATGCCCAACAAGCGCTCAGTGGGATTCCATTACAGACACACATGAATTATTAACTTGATCCAAGGAAGGCTATACCAAGTTATAATTCCCTTAGTCATGTGAACCAAGGCCATCCTACCTCCTGCTTCAGCTCTGAAGGCTATTGTGCTTATTTAAATCAACAACCTGATGCACAAACTCGAAAATTACTGGTGTTTAATTTACATGTTAAAATACCACAGATTCCCTGATTTTTAGAGAATATTGACCAGAACATGTGTACATTTTCTTTTGAACTTACCTGTACTCCTCATTTTTCTATCAGATATAATAGGCCATTTTTTCCCTCTGAGGGGCAAGACCCTATTTTAATTTAGAGTTCCAAACTTGCCCTTGATTAATTAAGTCTTCTCATCCACGGTAGAAAAATTTAACATGTATTTAAGGCTGCAGCACACTTATTTCAAGACACTCTTGAAACTAAGAGCAGATATATATCCTAGTTCTGGCCAAGAGGTAATCAGATGATAACCAGAGGTTCCAGAGAAACACGCTTCCTGACCAAAAAAAGAACAATTTCAACGGACCCTGGTCTTTCCTTCCTTTTTATTAGAATGCAGTAATTAATGTTTAGATAAAGGTAACAACTTTGTAAACCCAAGGATCATAGTCATCATAGTCAAATGATCACTTCTAGAACAATAGAAACCTGTATCCTTACTGCCTTATAAATAAAGCTGGAGAACTAATGTCCATTTGGGTTAACTTCAAGAGCAGAATCTCTTACGTTCCATCTGCATGGAATCTAATATGCTCATCCACTTTTATTGATTAAATATATACAATGCACACAATATATACTTTATATTACATCCATATATATTAGTTATTATGTACATTGCAAATATAAAAGATACATTTTAAGTAAATTAAGTGTACTACTCTTGCCATTAATATTGAAAATGCACACACTTCAAAAGGTAAAAGGAATATAAATGATAGAGATATCAAATTCTATGAAAATAATTAAATAATTAAAATGATTAAAAGTCACAATATTCTGATAAACTATAAGCCAGGACAATTAATTCAATAAAGAGTAGAACTAGGTTGCCAGTGGGAACTTGAGAACTGGAAAGACTATCACTTTTCTGAAGCCTTACCCCAACAGACACTGTCTTCCATGCTGTCCTGACTGTTGTTGCCGTCACATGGCAAATGGCGGGTCCCTGTTCTGCTTTCTCGTCTTAGACTTTTTCTTTAGCTATTATACTTCACCAAGCACCTAGAGTAATATCTTTCAAAGCAAGTCATGCCAAGCCACTTGCGTATTTAAATCCCTGCAATGGTCCCTAGGTCACTGAAGATAATGAAGTGTGAATCAGATCACTCTCTCTCAGACCTCAACTTCTTCCGTCCCTTCCTTGCTATTGAGCTCTTTCTGGCGTTCTGTGGAGGTGTTGGACGTGCTCCCATTAAGGGCCTTGTACCTATGGATCCCTCTGTTTAGAACATCACCCTCACACCTTACCCCACTCCGTTACTGTACAGGATGCTGTTCATTTCTGACTGATGAAGCCTCCCTCCACAGCTGGCATCACTGGTCCCGCTAACTTGCTTTTTTTTGCCTCTTCTCATTTAGCACTAGGTCATGTGTTATAGAAGTACTGCTTTAAGCATCTTAAATTATTTTTCTTTATTTTACTATTATTTTAAGCATGTGTCCTGCCTGCATGTGGATCTTTGTACCACATGCACACAGTGATCATGGAGGTAAGAAAAGGGTGTCAGGTGACTTAGGATTGGAGTTACAGTCAGTTGTGAACTGTCATGTGGGTGCTAGGAATTGAACTAAAGACCTCTGGAAGAGCCTCCAGTGCTCTTAAACACTAAGACATTGCTGCAGTTCAGTTTTTATTACTTAATTATACTATTAAAATAGAAGAAGAAGAAGAAGAAGAAGAAGAAGAAGAAGAAGAAGAAGAAGAAGAAGAAGAAGAAGAAGAAGGAGAAGAAGAAGAAACAACATGGGCAAGTATCTACATGACTTGTGAACATTACTGTCACATAGGACCATCCCTGTCACATAGGACCATCCCTGTCACATAGGACCATCCCTGTCACATAGGACCATCCCTGTCACATAGGATCATCCCTGTCACAAAGCAATGGAAGAATTCATAAGATTTGATCTGATAAACACTCCTGAACTTGCTTATGTAGGAAAAAATAAATGGCAGCCAATCAGAATTTCCTGGGGAAATATATGTGATCATAAAAATAAAGTGTATATGAACTTGTAGGAGTGGCCAGCCAGTAACTTGTCTAATTTGACACCCATGCCATGAGAGGGAGCCCATTGTCTGACACTGCTTGGAGGGTCAGGAACCAGAGGCTCAATAGCCCAAAGACCTAGGATAGAACCAAATGCAACTGGCAAAACAAACAAACAAACAAATAAGGAAAGAAAGTAAGTAAGTTAATGGAAAAAAGAAGAATGACAAAAATAGCAAATTTCACTTAGAAACACAAGAAGAGATGTGGGGTTTACTTAACAGAAGGAAAAATATGTATAACCAACTCTTAAAATATTATAGTTCAGGGGCAGCAGCAAGCAGATCCTGGCTTACATAGAAACTTCTAGGCCATCCAAGACTACATAGCGAGACCCTATCTCAAAAAAAAAAATTATAGTTAACTAATAATAACGTTAAATACTGTAACATGTATGGCTTTGAAGTAACAGTGTTTGAGAGCACTGTGAAACAAGAATGGGATAGTTGGTTACAGAGATACAAATTAGTAGAGACTTGTTAGAAGCATTCTGTACTGAATATTAAGAATGTTTAAGTATTTACACATCTTGAACTAGTATTCCCACTTTCATTTTACACAGCAAGGCTATCATATATGAAGACCAATATTCACTGATAACTAACTGCGGCATATTTTATGAGTTAAAAGTTGAAAATATAACTGTCCCATGGCAGGATAATGACCAAATAAATTAAGTTGCACATATAAGGTAGAATATTAATGCGCCATTAAAGAGGTTTTTAATTTTTAGAAACACATACACACACACATATCTATATAGATATATATGACATAATAATAGTTGAAAAAATTAGACTCCCATTCAGATTATGTGGCATAATAGTTCAAATAAGTAAAATCATAAGTATCATTTTTAAAAAGCTGAAGAAAATTTTGCATTTATATGGCAAGAGTAGGTATATTTTCTTTCTTTTCTAAAGTATATTTCTGAATTTCCTAAGTTTTATCATTAGCAAAAAGAAAGTACTCAGGTCAAAGGAATTTTACTTAAAAGGAAAAAAAGCCACATATTTAAAATATAGCTCTCATGACCCTCAACTCTGCTAGTTTATGGGCTAAAGTGAAGGTTGATCTTCTTGTTAGATATTTCAAGTACAATGTATGTCTGTTGCTCAGGTCTGAGAAGTGATCCTTTAGCATAAGAGAAATAGAACCAATCTGCTTAGTTAGTGTGACCGGCTGGTGGATAGCAAACACAGAGGCCACTGTTTTAGTCAAGAAGCAACTTTGCTATTGCTTCTGTGTTCAGATTTCTTAATCACACATAGGGACTATTCCCTCTTCAGGAGAAAACACTGATGAAATTCCAAGAAGAAAGAACAGGAATAGGAGGGGGAAGAGGAGAAGAAGGCTGTGATTGAGATGTAACATGAATAAAAAAATAAATTACGGAAAAAATCTTCATACTTTATCAATTATTTAAATATCTTAAAAATAGATTGTGAACTCTATTTATAAATACTAGCAATCTGAAAACACAACCTGAATGGCCGCACAGCTTTTTGGAGTTGATGTCATTTTTAAATCTCTCCAATTCATTTTAACCAAGTGCACATAACAGAATATGATGCAGCTACTCCCCCCAGGCTTGACATAAACATTGCTGTCATGGGCGGAGTGACTCTGATGACCTATAGTCCTTGGCAAGAAAAATAAGCAGAAAAATGTAACTTAATGAAACTGTTAACAGTCCCTAATGGGAGAGTGGAAAAATCATAAGATCTCTACCTGTGAGTCCAGGCCGCCCTCCATCCTGCCCTGATGCACACAGCTCTGGGGATGCTGGAGTACAGAGGCGGTGGAAGATTGACCAGTGGTTGGAAATGGTAGGCGATGCAGCTGCTTGTGAGTCAGCCATGCTGCGGGTGGGAGTGACTTGTCAATGATGCAGCTGCCTGGAGTTACTTGTGCTCCAGCTTGGACGGAATTCTTTCTTTGTCTGTCAATGCCATTTCTACCTGAGGTAGACAGATTCTTCTTTAGGTCTCCCTATAAAGTTCATACAGTGTGACAGGATCCTAGCATGGCTATTCTCTGAGAGGCTCTACCAGTAGCTGACTGAGACAGATGCAAACAGCCAAGAATTGGACTGATGTCGGGGACCCCTATGGAAGAGTTGAGGGAAGGAAAACCAACAGTGTCAACTAACCCAGACTCCTGGGAGCTCCCATAGACTAAGTCACCAACCAAAGAGCATACATGGGCCTGGCACATATGTAGCAGAGAACTGCCCTATCTTGCCTCAGTGGGAGAGGATACACCTAAACTTGATGCCCCAGGGAAGGGGGATACTGGGGTGGGGAATGAGGGGCAAAGGGGAGAGGGGATGGGGTAAAGAACTTTGGGAGGGGGACCAGGAAAGGGGATAACATTTAGGATATAAATAAACAAAATAATTAATTAAAAACTAAACTAAAAAATAAAATATAAGTATGAAAAAAGTCACAACTCATAACATATTGTAACACCTGGAAGACGGTGTGCTGGGTGGCCAGAGCCTACAAGGACCATCAGATATTGGAGGTTTGTAATGATATCAAACAGGATTATTAATATATTGGGCATGATGGCAGTATGATGAGGCATAGATCCAGTAAGTTAGCAAATACAGCACTGGAAATTTCCTACGTATTCTCAACCATTTAAAAAGTGACACGTGGGAGGGAACGAACTCATTTCTGCCCGAAACTGAAACCTGCAAACCCACCAGTAAGGAGTTCACAGGATGAATTAGATATACCCTAGAGCAGGAGACTTGGAAGCCGTGGAAGAGGCTGAGAAAAGAAGAAATGCCTTGTGCACTCCTTGTAAGACATTTGCCAAGACACACAGTAAATAAGAGGCAAGGAGCAGACTGTCACCCAGCATATATGACAACCCTCAGACACAGATTGCCTCCTCATTGGAGAAACTGGTGTCTGGAGGCTGGGACAGGAGAGAGCTCTGCCCTGCATGTCCTTTACAGCTTTAGAATCTGCTACTCATGACTGTTGCCTATCATGTTAAAAACAGAACAAAACATGTTAACACATGAGACAATTTGCATGCACATTTCTGTTTTCCTAATATTTAAAGTATCAATTATTGAAAGTGACCCCTTATTTTTCCTAATAAAATATATGTCTGTTATAGGAGATAAATTTTCTCCAGCTGAGAACAACAGTAACTACAGCAGTGGCCCCCATTTAAAGGACATGGTTATTTAGATTTCATTATTAGCTATTAATTCATGTGTTGGTTCATTTAACTATGGTTTGTTTAACTTTCTCTCTGTTCCAGAAAGAGACAGAGGTACCAATATTCTTTCCAGGAGCTTAGCCTATAATAAGGAAGGCAGAAAAGTAAACAAGCAACTTCCTTGGCTTATAACCATATAGTGGCTGCAGGGTCGGGCATATCAATACTGTATAGATAAGTGTGAAAGGAAAGGGAAGTCTCTGATGGATAAGTCCATTGCCAGCTTGACTGGATTTAACAGTCACCATGGAAACACGCCTCTGGGTGTGTCTACAACAGTGTTTCCAGAAGGATTTAACTGAAGACAAAATGCCCATCCTGAATGTGAGCAGCACCAACCCATGCCCGGGGTCCCCAACTAAATAAAATGAGAAAGTGAGCTGAACATGCACTCATCTCTCTTATCCCTGCATCCAGGCACATTATGACCTTTCTCACCCTCCACCCTCAAGCTTTTCAGCTGTGATAGACTGTGTATCGCCCAGACAGCAAGCCAAAATAAATCCTTTCTTCCCTAAGCCACTTTTACAAGAAAATTTCTCACAAAAGTCATAAAAGTAACCATGCAAGGCAGGGGGACACAAAGGAAACCCTAATGAGGCAAGAAAACCCTACCCAATCAAGACTCCAGAGAGATCTAAGAGACAAAGAGAAATTACCCAGGGCACAGAGACAGCAACCCCAGCACAACCACAGGTAAACATTAAGGAATGTGTGGAACATTCAAGAACATACAGGAGATGGGTTGCGTTTATAGATGTGCTGACTGAGGACATGGGCTGAAGCAATGATTCTCTGGAGAAACAAGAGCATTGACATTGTGCTTGTGCAAACAGATTTGCACATAAAGACATCAATTGGCACAAAGGTCTCTAGGCACAAAAGCAGTTTCCAAACTCAGTCATTTATCAATATCTCCTAAAAACAAACAAACAAATAAAAAAGGGATATTCAAGTCCTAATTTAAACTTACTGAGTGACAATCTTAGACCACAAGGTTCTGGAATCTATATTTTTATAGTGTTTTTCAGGATATTCCAGCACAGGAGCCACTGGTAACTGGGACCTTCTGACACAGACACCTAAGTGACAAGGTAAACAGTTCCCTGAAACTTCCTCCAAAATGAAGTGTTGAGAACAGCAGGAAGCTGGCTTTCAAGGGCTCATCCTGCAATAGTCAGAAGAACTAAGAAGCAAGAACAACGTGCCAAAGCAGGGTCTGTCTCCAAAGGAAAACACTGTGGAAGGAAATTACAGATAATTTAGATACAAACTAGCTTTTTAATTCTTTTAAACTCAGCCCAAGGCACCATAGCAAGCGAAACGAGTTAACATTATCTTTATCTCAGCCACATATTTAGAACGAAGGCCTTGTATTTGGCATCCATATGCTTTCAGCAAAGTTGACCTCAGTTGGCCTAAAAGAAGATGATTTTGTCATCTGAGGCAAAATGAGGCAGAGCAGGACACTGCTGAGGTACCACAAACACAGTATCACGTTTGCAACTTTTCAGTACGCCAACGCAAACATTCATCTCTATTTTCGGTTTGTCTTCCATTCTCAAATCATCTTGGCCACCACTGGAGGTATTTTGCAAGATATAATTACACAAAGATTCCAACAGGAAAACAAAAGAAAGACAGGGAAGGAAAAAGAAAAACCAAACCACCCTACAAAGGTATATTTTTAAACACTGAACAGCCTTGAATCTAGATGAGTCATATACTAAAAGAAATGCCAGCCACCGTTCTACCTAATCTGCATATTGTTTTCTCACCCAAAGCTAAGCGTGTGTTTATTAAATGTATTCATTCACCCATGTGATGGGTAATTTTTTGAGTACCTATTCAATGGTAGGCACTATGGTAAATATTGCACAATGGTGAAAAAGGTCAGTCTCTCCCAGCCTCCACTCCATTTCCTGGTGAACAGATATTAAGACAATATACAAGGACATGGGATAATGTTCTCTGAAGTAGAGAAGCAAGATGCTAAGAGAACAAGCAAAGTAGAGAGCTATGGTGTGACCATGGCGGTAATCCTGTCTGGGAGGTGTGAAAGCTTCCCCTGAAGGACTCTGCTTATCTTGATTTGGACAATAAAAGTCTGATAGGGAGAAGAAAAGAAAAGGGCAGGAAGAAGGTTTGTTTTGGTATTAGCAGGTAGATCCAGGAGGGAATGAAGCAGAGACAGAGTGAGCATCACCAGAGATGAAAGGAACAGTATTAGAAAAGGGGCAGAATGAGATAGGACATGAGGAATTGAGAAGTTTCTGAGAGAGAGTAGAGGAAACAAAGGAGAATAGGGAGTCCATTGGGAACAAAAGCAGGAGAGGCCAGTGCACAGTATCGAACTCGTCCACATATGCTTGTGCATCAGCAGATGCATAACTTCGCTCCAACTTCTAAATAGCCCTGAACATAAAAGTTCAGCACCTTGGCTAAGGCCACAGTGTCACTGAGGCTCTCTATCCATTAATCTAATGGTCTCATCTGATGCTCAAGTCAGGACGTTGCTTTAGCTCCAAATTATGTAAAATTAATAACAATTTGAGAGCCAAGAACTGAAGCACATACTGTATGTATTTTCCTGTTTGAGTAATGATGTAATTTTGGAACTTCGTAATCTTTGTTTTGAGTTGAGGTAATAGGTAATATAGGCTGAAAAAAATTCTCTGATGTTTTAATAGCTACTGGTTACCCATGATAAGTTCATGTGATGTTTGGTGACAGATTTTCAAAATGTTGTCACTGAGGAGGCACAACACAAGTTCTTTCTGCATTTTTCTTATAATATTTTACAAATCAATAATTATCTGAACAATAATTTCAACTGAATAAGATAAAATCCTTGGTCTACCCAAAAGCTAACAGTAAGACGAGAAGAAAATATAATTGTCATGCATTATGAATCTTTTCTCCCAGAGTTTATTATGTATTCATTCAGGATCTTGGGGCACAAGAATTATCACTAGTCAAGAGGGCTCTGGCTGTAGGTACCTGTGTCATGCTGCAGCTTGGCCTTTGTTTCATAGTAACTAGAAGATTAATTGGTTATAATTCCTATTACAGATTTGAAAGCAGACCTTGATTACAAGCCCCCTCACAGTTTCTAAATAGGAGGATGAGGCTTTCAAACTAGGTCTATGAGACCCCCAAATCTCTGGTTCTTATGCTGGAACCTGGAACCAAGGTCTTCTCCTTCTGTGGGCTATTGAGATACTTTGGGCCTCCATCTCTGCCAATGACAAAGTTAAACCAGATGACCTTTGGTTTCATTTCCAGTTTGAATATCTTTTAACTTAAACTGAAATAGTAAAACATATGCCAAGTACACAACAAACAACTCTAAACAATATTCTTTTTTTCCCATGTCTTTCTCTTTTTCCTCAGTCCTTACAGGAGCAGATGAGCTATAGTGTGATTGTGCTCTTTGGAATTCTTTGAAACTCCATCATATCTATGTGTTCACATATGTATTGTATATAGACTGTACCCATGATTTTTTGGTTGTTGTTTTTAAAGAGACAGAGTCTTTCTATATAGTTCTGGCTGTCATGGTGCTCACTCTGTAGACCAGGGTGGCCTGGAATTCATAGAGCTCTGTCTGCCTCTGCCTCCCTAGTGCTAGGATTAAAGGCATGTGCTGCCATGCACAGCCCTGATTATTTCTTCTTAGGGATTTGATTGCAAGTATCATAAGTCAATTTATTGGCTCATGAGTATCCAGCCATGAATGTTTGTTCAAATAATGTCCCTTGGAAAGAAAAAAAAGAGACTTTATCTCTAAGCCATTTCTACCCTTTGAACACCAGATGGTTTACTCCACAACAGCTCTCACCCTGCTGAGGAGCTTCTCTTGAAACGTTTAACTTCCACTTGACTCACACAACTGAGAGGTTCTCCCTTCTCCCGACCTTCCATAGCTTCTTTAAAGACCTAGGTGAGCTCGCTCTGCTCCTGCTTCATTACATCTGTTCACTGCTTGCTCCCCTGCAACCTTGTCTCTCCACCTCAGCTCACTCCCATAGCATTACACTCATCTCATGTCTGCTCCCCACTGTCTTCCTCTGCCTTCCCCTGCCCCAACTGGTCCCCAATGCTTTCATGACAGATACGAGAAAAAATAGTTTCTCCTTCTTAATCTAGCTCATTTTTCTTGCTATGTTCTAATCCCCAGTTTCATCCATTTCATATAAATGACACAACTTCATTCTTCCTTGCAGCTGAATGAAACCCCATTGTGTGCATCACCACATTTCTTTAACCATCTGTCTATGGTCTCCTAGGCTGGGTCCGTCTCTTGACAATTATGAACTGTGCTGCAAAGGGGAGACATGGATGTGCAGTTCTACCCATGGTATGCTGACCTAGATTCTAGGAGTGGTACACTTAGATCACATAGCAGTTATGCTTTTGGTGTTTCGAGAAAATCTATTCTGATTTCCATAGGGGCTGCACTATTTACATTTATGCCAGCAGCTTATAAGTGTTTCTCTTTCCATACACCATTTTCAACACTTGCTCTCATCAGCATTAGGTTCAAGATCACCCAGTAGAACTTGACAGGTGGACAACCATCTACCTGAAGGCTCTTCTCTGGATTCAACAATAAAATACCTTCCTTGTCTGCCATAGTCTCCTTTTTTATCTTTTCAATATCTGACAATCTTTCTTTTCCCTGCCAATCTATTTAGCTGGAATCTCTAGGCCTTTGGCTTAAGTCATCTGTTTTTCCTTTCTCCTCTCTTTCTTGTCTATGTCCCACTCCATAGTACAAATCATTCATATATATATATATATATATATATATATATATATATATATATATATACATGCCTTTTGTTTTGAATATTCCTTTGGCTGCCTATTCAATAACAACATGTGGATGTCAATAGAGTTTTACAGGACTTCAGTTTTCAGTCCTTCCACCATTTCCAGCTTCGTATTTCAATAACATGATTCAATAAAGGGTTCTAACCTCTGCGCAATAGCATGAAGATAATCAAGGGGCGGGAGATCTCTGCCTGGGCCACCAGGGCTCCATAGCAAACTAGCACTGGGAGAAAGTGAGCCTGAGAGGGGGTAAGAGGTACAACACTGCTCAGTGGGACTTGCTTAAATCACTTGAGACACAGGAACTGAGGAACAGCCATGGGGAAGGAGCTTCCTGCTTTCATCTATGGCTGGAGACCTCTGCCCTGGTGGTTCCATAGCCAAATAGTGTTGGAAGAAAGCAGGCCTCCTAGGAGTGTTAGCAAGCCTGTCTGCTCAGAGGGACCCACCTGGAATCCCCAGGACACAGGGAATGAGGAGTGGTCTTCTGGTTTCTTTCAATGGCCAGGTAGTGGATCCTGTGACACAGGGCTCCATAAATCAAATAGTGCCAGGAGAGAGCTGGTATCCCAGGAGTGCTGACATACCTTCAAGCACAGGCAAGACAACCACTTCTGTTCAAATTCACTAGATCAAGAGGGACCTTTGCAGAACCATCAGGACACAGGAACCAAGGGACAGCTAGGAATAGATCCTTCTGGTTTCTGTCTATACCCCAGAGCTGACCCTGTACCACAGCTCTCCAAACACAAATTCCTCTCTGAGAGAGCTGGTCTCCAATGAGTACTGATGCAGAGGCTTGTAGGAGGGACAAGCCACAGTCAGAAAGAGCAAGACCAGTTAACAACAGAGATAACCAGATGGCGAAAGGAAAGGGCAAGAACACAAGGAACAGAAACCAAGGCAACTTGGCATCATCAGAACCCAGTTCTCCAACCACAGAGAGTCCTGGATACTACAACACACCAGAAAAGTAAGATTCAGATTTAAAATCACATCTCATGATGATGATAGAAGATTTAAAGAAGGAAATAAATAACTCCCTTAAAGAAATACAAGAGAACACAGGTAAAGAGCTAGAAGCCCTTAAAGAGGAAACACAAAAATCCCTTAAAGAATTACAGGAAAACACAATCAAACAGGTGAAAGAAATGAACAAAACCATCAAGGTTATAAAAATGGAAATAGAGACAACAAACAAATCACAAAGGGAGACAACCCTGGAGTTAGAAAACCTAGGAAAGAGATCAGGAGTCAGAGATGCAAGCATCACCAACAGAATACAAGAGATGGAAGAGAGAATATCAGGTAAGGAAGATACCATAGAAAACATGGACACACGGGCAAAGAAAATGCAAAATGCAAACAGCTCCTAACCCAAAACATCCAAGAAATCCAGAACACAATAAGAAGACCAAACCTAAGGATAACAGGAATAGAAGAGAGTGAAGATTCCCAACTTAAAGGGCCAGTAAATATCTTCAACAAAATTATAGAAGAAAATGTCCCTAACTTAAAGAAAGAGATGAACATAAACATTCAGGAAGCCTACAGAACTCCAAATAGATTGGACCAGGAAAGAAATTTCTCCTATAACATTATAGTCAAAACACCAAATGCACAAAACAAGGAAAGAATATTAAAAGCAGTAAGGGAAGAAGGTCAAGTAACATATAAAGGCAGACCTATCAGAATTACACCAGACTTCTCACCAGAGACTATGAAAGCTAGAAGATCCTGGGCAGTTCTCATACAGACCCTAAGAAAACACAAATGCCAGCCCAGGCTGCTATACCCAGCAAAACACTCAACTATCATAGACGGTGAAACCATAATATTTTATGACAAAACCAAATTTGCACAGTATGTTGCCACAAACCCAGCCCTACAAAGAATAATACATGGAAAAACCAACTCAAGGAGGGAAACTACACCCTAGAAAAAGCAAGAAAGTAGTCTTTCAACAGACCCAAAAGAAGATAACCACACAAACATAAAAATAGCATCAAAAATAACAGAAAGCAATAATCACTACTCATTAATATCTCTTAACATCAATGGACTCAATTCCCCAATAAAAAGACATAGACTGACAGACTGGATCCATAAACAGGACCTGGCATTTTGCTGCAACCTGGAAATGAACCTCCATGTGAAGGAAAAACACTACCTCAGAGTAGGGGGCCAGAAAACAATTTTCCAGGCAAATGGTCCCAAGAAACAGACTGGAGCAGCCATTCTAATATCAGATAAAATCACTTTCAACCAAAAGTCATCAAAAAAGATAAGGAAGGACACTTCATACTCATCAAAGGAAAAATCTACCAGGAAGAACTTTCAATTCTGAACATCTATGCCCCCAATGCAAGGGCAACCACATTCATAAAAGAAATTTTACTAAAGCTCATAGCACACATTGCATCTCACACAATAATAGTGGGAGACTTCAACACCCCACTATCATCAATGGACAGATCTTGGAAGCACAGACTAACAGAGACACAGTGAAACTAACAGATGGTATGTACCAAATGGGTTTAACAGATATCTATAGAACATTTCATCCTAAATCAAAAGAATATACCTTGTTCTCAACACCTCATGGTACCTTCTACAATATTGATCATATAATTGGTCACAAAACAAACCTCAACAGATATAAGAAGATTGAAATAATCCCATGCCTTCTATCAGATCACTATAGAATAAGGCTGGTCTTCAATGGTAACAACAACAACAGAAAGCCCACATACACATGGAAGCTGAACAACACTCTCCTCAATGATAACTTGATCAAGGGAGAAATAAAGAAAGAAATTAAAGACTTCCTAGAATTTAATGAAAATAAAGGTACAACATACCCAAACCTATGGGACACAATGAAAGCAGTGTTAAGAAGAAAACTCATAGCTCTGAATGCCTCCAAAAAGAAACCGGAGAGAGCATATACTAGCAGCCTAACAGCACACCTGAAAGCTCTAGGACAAAAAGAAGCTAATACACCCAAGAGGAGTAGAAGGCAGGAAATAATCAAATTAAGGGCTGAAATCAACCAAGTAACTATACAAAGAATCAACAAAACCAGGAGCTGGTTCTTTGAGAAAATCAACAAGATAGATAAACCCTTAGCCAGACTAACCAGAGGGCACAGAGACAGTATCCAAATTAACAAAATTAGAAATGAGAAGGGAGATATAACAACAGATTCTGAAGAAATTAAAAAAGTCATCAGATTCTACTACAAAAGCTTATTCTCAAGAAAATTGGAAAATCTGGATAAAATGGACATGTTTCTAGACAGATACCAAAAACCAACGTTAAGTCAGGATCAGAGAAACCATCTAAACAGTCCCATAACCCTGAAAGAAATAGGAGTCATTAAAAGTCTCCCAACCAAAAAAATCTCAGGACCAGATGGGTCAGTGCAGAATTCTATCAGACCTTCAAAGAAGACCTAATACCAATACTCTTCAATCTTTTCCACAAAATAGAAACAGAAGGAACACTACCTAATTCATTCTATGAGGCCACAGTTACACTGATACCAAGAATTCACAAAAACCCAACAATAAAAGAAAACCTCAGACCAATTTCCCTTATGAATATCAATGCAAAATACTCAATAAAATCCTTGCATGATCAAGTAGGCTTCATCCCAGGGATGCAGGGATGGTTCAATACCCGGAAATCCATCAATGTAATCCACTACATAAACAAACTCAAAGAAAAAAACCACATGGTGATTTCATTAGATGCTGAGAAAGCATTTGACAAAATTCAACATCCCTTCATGCTAAATGTCTTGGAAAGATCAGGAATTCAAGGACCATATCTAAACATAGTAAAAGCAATATACAGCAAACCAGTGGCCAACATCAAACTAAATGGAGAGAAATTCGAAGCATTCCCACTAAAATCAGGGACTAGACAAGGCTGCCTTCTCTCTCCCTATCTATTCAATATAGTACTTGAAGTTCTAGTTAGAGCAATTAAACAACAAAAGGAGGTCAAAGGGATACAAATTGGAAAGGAAGAAATCAAAATTTGCAGATGACATGATGGTATACTTAAGTGACCAGAAAAACGCCACCAGAGATCTGCTACAGCTAATAAACAGCAAAGTGGCAGGATACAAAATTAACTCAAGCAAATCAGTAGCCTTCCTATACTCGAAGGATAAACAGGCTGAGAAAGAAATTAGGGAAATGACACCCTTCACAATAGTCACAAACAATAAAAAGTATCTTGGTGTGACTCTAACCAAACAAGTAAAAGATCTATATGACAAGAACTTCAAGTCTCTGAAAAAAAACGAAATAGAAGAAGACCTCAGAAGATGGAAAGACTTCCCATGCTCATAAATTAGCAGGTTCAATGTAGTTAAAATGGCCATCCTGTTGAAAGCAATCTACAGATTCAATGCAATCCCCATCAAAATTGGAACTCAATTCTTCATATACTTAGAAAGAGCAATTCTCAAATTCATATGGAATAACAAAAAACCTAGAATAGTAAAAACTATTCTCAACCATAAAAGGACTTCTGGGGGAATCAGCATCCCTGACCTCAAGCTGTACTACAGAGCAGTAGTGATAAAAACTGCATGGTATTGGTACAGTGACAGGCAGGTAGATAAATGGAATAGAATCGAAGACCCAGAAATGAACACACACACTTATGGTCACTTGATCTTTGAAAAAGGAGCTAAAACCATCCAGTGGAAAAAAGACAGCATTTTCAACAAATGGTGCTGGTTCAACTGGTGGTCTACATGTTGACGAATGGGAATAGATTCATTCCTATCTCCCTGTACAAAGCTCAAGTCCAAGTGGATGAAGAACCTCCACATAAAACCAGATACACTGAATCTAATAGAAAAGAAAGTGGGGGAAAGTTTCGAACACATGGACACAGGGGAAAAGTTCCTGAAGAGAACACCAATGGCTTATGCTCTAAGATTAAGAATCGACAAATGGAACCTCATGAAATTACAAAGCTTCTGTAAGGCAAACGACACTGTAAATAGGACAAAAGCCAACCAACATATTGGGAAAAGATCTTTGGGAAAAGATCCTATGTCTGATAAAGGGCTAATATCCAATATATACAAAGAACTCAAGAGGTTAGACTCCAGAGATCCAAATAACCCTATCAAAAATTGGGGAACAGAGCTAAACAGAGAATTCTCAACTGAGGAAACTTGAATGGCCGAGAAGCACCTAAAAAAAATGTTCAACATCCTTAGTCATCATGAAAATGCAAATCAAAACAACTTCGAGATTCTCACACCAGTCAGAATGGCTAAGATCAAAAACTCAGGTGACAGCAGATGTTGGCAAGGATTTGGAGAAAGAAGAACACTCTTTCACTGCTGGTGGGATTGCAAGCTGATACAACCTCTCTGGAAATCAGTTTGGCGGACCCTCAGAAAAATGGACATAATACTACCTGTGGACCCAGGTATTCTACTCCTGGGCATACACCCAGAAGATGCTCCAACATGTAATAAAGACACATGCTCCACTATGTTCATAGCAACCATATTTATAATAGCCAGAAACTGGAAACAACCCAGATGTCCCTCAACAGAGGAATGGATACAGAAAATGTGGTACATTTACACAATGGAATACTACTCAGCTATTAAAAACATTGACTTCATGAAATTCGCAGGCAAATGGATGGAACTTGAAAATATCATCCTGAGTGAGGTAACTCAGTCACAAAAGAATGAACACAGTATGTACTCACTGATAAGTGGTTATTAGCCCAAAAGTTCAGGATACCCAAGAGTTACTTCACAGCAACCATTGGGCTGAGCATAAGATCCCAGATGGAGGAGTTGAAGAAGGGACTGAATGAGCTGAGGGAGTTTGCAGCCCCATGGAGGGAGTAATAGTGTCAACTGACCTGACCTCCTGATGCTCCCAGAGACTGGACACCAACCAAAGAATACACATGGAGGGACCCATGGTACTGGTCACATATGTGGCAGAGGAAGGTCTTGTTACCTATCAGGGAGAGGAGAGGCCCTTGGGCCTGAGCGTGTTAGATGCCCCAGTATAGGAGAATTCCAAGGAGGGAAGATGAGAGTGGGTGGGTGGGTGGGGGAAAGGGAATACCTTCATAGAGGCAGGGGAGGGGGAAGGGATAGGGAGGTTCCAAAGGGGAGATCTGGAAAGGGGAAAACATTTGAAATGTAAATAAAGTATCAAAAATTAAAAATAAAACATAAAAAATATAAAACGAAAGCTGATGGACCCTGATAGTCCTATAAAAACAACAAAATCTTTCTTAAAATATGGCAGGAGCCTACCATGGCTGTCCTCTGTGAGGCCCTACTAGCAGCTGACTGAGGCAGATGCTGATACTTCCAGCCAACCACTGCCTGAAGTTGGGGGCCCCTTTGTAAGTTAGGGGAAGGATTGAAGAAGCTGAAGGGAATTGCAACCCCATAGGAAGAACAACAGTGTCAACTAACCTGGACCCCTGGGAGCTCTCCGAGTCTAAGCCACCAACCAAAGAGCATACATGGGCTTCTTCATGACCCCGAGCACATATGTAGCAGGGGACTACCTTGCCTGGCCTCAGTGGGAGAAGATGTGCCTAATCCTAGACACTTGAAGCCCCAGAGAAGGGGGATGCCCTGGGAGTACCCTCTTAGAAGTGAAGGGCTGGGGGTGGGGTGGGGAAAGAACTCTGTGAGGGAGAACCAGGCAACATTTGGGATGTAAATAAATAAAATAATTAATTAATAAAAAAGAAACTCCAGAGTCTTGAGAAAGACAGAGACTATCACAACACACTCAGATGTGTGTGTGTGTGTGCGCTCATGTGTACATGTGTGTGCCTTTCATTGTGTGCCCATTAGCAACTCCATTAGAACTTGTGGAGTCACCAATGAACACACAACTGAAGGTGCATGCAACTGTGCACACACACACACGCACACGCACACACATCATGTACACATGCACACACATCACACACACACACACACACACACACACACACACACACATTCAGAGAGAAGACTGGTCTTCCAGAGAAAATAATGCGACTACAGAGAGAACTTGAGAATTTTCTAAGAGGCTCAAGTTTCCTTCCAAAGGATGGAAGGAGGAATGTCTAACAAAGAATGAGATAGCAGAACAGCAACGACCTATGTGAAGAATATCAGGGAGCCGCAACAAAATCCAGGAAAGAGCTGAGACTTGTGGAAATGTCACAGATGACCAAGGTTGGGTTGCAGAAATCAAAAGGAAAGATATTCAGAGACCCCCAAAATGAATAAAGAATATCATGACCTTACCTTTTGGTAGGAGGTGGATATTGAATTGTAGGTCTGCATTTGCTATAGAAGCTCACAATTCTGAGAATAAATGACTATTGAGTGCTCAGCCCTAAACAGGGCATCTATAATACCTGCTCTGAGGTCCATGAATCATCACAGAAGAGAGGGGGAAAGAAAGCTTAAAGGAGCTAGAAGATAGAAAGAATTCATTCTGGATCCAACATGGCCATTGCAGTCATAAACCCAGCTATGGCAACCTGCACAAAATCTGCCTAATAGAAAAGAAGGAGAGGAGGAAGATAAGATGGAAGAAGGGAGGGGAATGGATAGATGGAGGGAAAGTAGGATTGGGACCAATTAGAAGGAAGAAGGGGTCATCAGGGTGGAAGAGGATAAAGATGGTAATCGGTGTGGATATGATCACATTAAATTTTAAAAGTGGTTATTTATCCTTTAGTAGAACAGTATTAGTATTAAAGAGATGTATTTGAATCTCCTCTATAAACTTATCATCAAGATGGACAACATGATATCCTCAAACTGATGATTCAGTAAGTGGATGCTGAGGTACATGCACAACTTGTAATGCTTTTCCCATTTGCTGACCTCCCTTCCAGTCCACTGGCTAGTGAAACAAAGATGGTTGTCTCACAGAGCTCCAGCAAAGCATTTTCTAAGCATACCCAAAAGGCTGTGGGCAAATCTGAGACATAACTAAAAGATAGAATGATCTTAGTTTTGTGGTATAGTTAGAGAGGGATAGTTAAAGACAAATGCAGGGAATAATTAACGTTCGTAGCCTCAGATACCCCTTTGGCTAATCCATAGGTCAGTAAAGTTGACCTTCTGTTCCAGTAAATATTACACCATTCTGTTAGGGACCACTGAGTGAGTCCCTGTACTGCTGGAAAAGGTGCATATTCTGCCTAGAAAGGAATGATATCATCTCCTAAGAGCTGTTTCTGACAGGCCATGAGTCAGAAAAGGGAGATACAGTTTGATTTTGCTTCCAATTCCAACCTCTAGAACAGCTCAATTGAGAAAGAAAAAGATGTAAAAAACATTGAACAAGGTGGAGTCATCCAACCCAGGTTCTCTGCTTCCTCTGCCAGTATACTGAACAAGTCACTCACCCTGTTGGGCTCAGGATCCCTAACTAAAAGCTGCATGATGCTTGTCTTACCTGCTTCATCCTGCATTTGATGAAGGAAGCTAATCACAATTCTAATCTTTGTCCACAGATGATGTCATCATTCCCAAGTTTCAGGGTCAAACGTTCTAACACTAAAAGTCTTTCTAATTCAATGTCTAACACAATTTTTGTTCTCGCTGCTGATCTGACTTGCCCAGTCCCTCTCCTCATCCTCCTGCACCCACCATATGCACATCCCCACCATACCTTTGCTTAAGCTGCTTTCCCATCCCACATTTGGTTCTAATTCCTCTTGACAAGGTTTCCTCTGATCTTTCCAATCTCTGTGGACATCCCCTTCTTCTGCTTTCCTCTTTTGCCACTGGTGGTTGTGGTTTGGTTTTAGATTATATGTGCACTCTTATTCTTTTTCTCTATGAAACAATCCACTCAGGATCATTTTAAAAACAGAAGAAACAATTGGGATGAGTCATTTCTCGCCAGAGCTCTCTGTAGCCACTTGTGTGAGCTGGCATCTGTTACTATACTCCTTCCTTACTCTGACCAGCCTCAGCCAGCTGGCACCATTACATCTTAAATTCATACTGAATCATCACAAGGATCAGTCATTCCACCATGTTCCCTGTCCTGGTAATAATAGGCCTGATATGCACCAGCAGAAGTAGAAGATACTGAAGTCTGGCTCATTTTGAACATTCCTCCATAACCGATTAGAACAGAAGAGGCAGTTCTGAGAAGGTGCTGGAAGAGAATCAATAACAACAAAAACTTTTGTTTGATAATATCACAATAAAATCTGTGTGTGTGCACATTTACATGAAGAAAAAAACAGTTTTTACTCATGTAGTTTCTCAAACAATGGTTGGACCATATAAAAGATAAAATGACATAATATGGTAAAGGAATGAAAGTATACTCTCTGAAGCCAGATGCCTCTGGTGACATCCAGAGCCCATCACTCACCAGCTCTGTGACTTTGGGGAGATGAGTCTACCTCATAGGAATAAATGGAAAATTCTTCAAATTTCTTCTCACTAAGATTAAGCTACCACAATGGGCATGGTCAATATCATAGCCATTATTATTATTTTGCAGAGGATGTTTTATTTACGGCCATTAATATTTACTAGTGAAGAAATTTACTGGTAGACTGAACTCAAGGCAAAGCCTTGGTAACCTTTTAAATATATCCAATAAGTATTTTTGTCAACTACTTTTCTATTGATGTGATAAAAACACCATGACCAAGAGCAACTTAAACAGTGTCCCTAACTGGGGACCAAGTGTTAAAATGCCTGAGCCTGTGAGGGACATTCTTATTCAAACCACTTCCTCTCTCATGTAAATTCTTCCCTTTTTAAGGGTTCATCAATCTCACGTCTCTTAAGAGTTCTAGACCTTGCCTCTATGTTCTGACCTGATGGCTCAACCACAGGACCCTCAGTGGCCCCTCAAGATCTACTTGAGAAATCCAGAAAGCCCTCTCTCCATCTTGCCTCCCTACACTCTGCTCACACAGGACTCTCACAGTGACATGAGCTGATTATCTAGACTATTCTCTGAATTTTGGATCCTATTTCCTTTTTCTCCATTTTTCCAACTGAACTCTCTTAGAAGCATTTCTGTACCTCATTAGAATACCTTCCCTTTCCTGTGGGCTTTCTAAAATACTCCATATCATAGTCCTTACCATACTGAATGATAGTGTCTTCTCTCTTAAGTAAAAGTTTAGCACTTTATATCATATTCATATTTTGCATCCCTAAAATCCCTAGGGAAGAGCCTGATTCAAAACATTTTATTCAAATAGATTAGTAAGTTTCTGTGTCCAATAAAACCATAGCAGGTGTTTAAAAATACTAAACAGATCAATACATTTACCTGCCCTGGCTGCATACATCAAGAGATGGACTACAAGGTAAGCAAGAAATATATGTGAAAGTTATTGACTCCAATAATTTCTACTTCTGCACACAATATTATTAAAGATGAATTTGCTTTTTTTCCCCTGGCATTGTCACATTTTCTACCTGATAAATGGTGGCCTCGGGCACTGGGCCTGCTGTCACTAATTGAAATGTGTTTTCCTATATTCAGCTTCGGTTGTTTTGTTGATTCGTGTAGCACCTTGTTTAATTAAATAATGTAAGCATTGAGTTATATACGGGAACCAAATCCACTAGGAAATCAAGAGGGTACTGTGGAAGGAGCCAGTCAACATTAGGTTAAACTGAGTGACTGAGTGTACAGGCAGCATCAGGTGAAATAGGAAAAACTCATATAATTATCTTCTTGATAGTTGCCTGCAGCCATATGTAGGTGAAGTTATATTTTACACGTGAGTATTCTCTGATACACGGTAATGAAAAACTAGGCCAGTAAGTAAAACAACTTACACGTGGGAAAAACAACACAAGTGAACCAATTAATCATGTCTGCAAATTGCAGTTAAATGGTCAGCTCCCTTGACTTCACTAATCATTCAACTAATATAGACATTAGATTTGCCTCTCCAAAATCTTGACTGTAGTTTTTGTATTCGGGACTTTATAACATTAAAGCAATGATGTCAGATACAGAAAGAGTATTGAAGAGAGAGAATACAGACATTCAAGTCTGAAATCATCCATCCTCATGGTTGTTCTATCTTAGACTCTTTTAAGCCTTCTCAGTGTGATTAAGAAAAGACTCAATCCTTCTCTACACACTGTGTTGATCTAAGATATTGTCAGTCACCTGAAGCTTATTCAAAATATATAGACAAAAGGCACATGCCAGATACTTCACAAGACACCCAGGATGCAAATAAGTAAGACACATCCTTCCTTGGTGGTACTCTCAGGCAAGTCGAGATCTAGCCAGGTCTGCCCTGCTGCCCAGGAGCCTCTGCTTCATGTCAGATTTTGGTACTTGCAGCAATGTACTGAAGGATGCCCTTGCACATTTGAGTTTCCTGTTAGACCATAAGGCCTCAGAAGCAGAGGCTGCACTGAGTGTGTAAATTATCTCCATGATCAGGTTCTTTCTTGTATCTCTGATTTCATTCACAACTGCTTTCTCTCCAGTCACACCGGTTTCTTTCCTGGTTCTAGGTGAGCCAAGGAAACACATGACTCAAGTCTTTGCTCTCTGTTTTCTTTGTCCTGATCAATCTTCTCCAAGCACCCTAGCTCCACCTCTTCCATCAGCTCTTTTTCAAAGGCCCCTTCCTAGTGAGACTTTCTTTAACAGTTTTTTTGGTTTTGTAATTGTAAATTCTGAACCATGGCATATTCTATCACTCTGCCATGTCTTACAGGTCTCCGCACCAGACATCACTAACATGGACTGGATTTCCTTCATTTTCATGGTGGTCTGTCTCATTCCCCACAATAGAAAAGTTCCCAGAATACAGAAGCATTCATGTGCCTACAAACACATACACAGCCTTAATTAGATTCTAGTACATGTATAATAATGAATGCATAAATATTTGATGGATGAATTATAAGGGCACCAAAATGAGCACAATATAATCTATATTCCCGAAATTAAAATTAATGGGTTGAAAGACAAAATTGATGGGGAGTATTTTGAGTGATCATCAACATCTCTTCTTCATTCTATCAGCATTCAGGCTTCTTTAGGGGGCCTCTCTGTCTCTGGTATATGGGGATGGTAAGTCAGGTGCTAGGGCAGTTAAAGGGAAGAACCTTCCACTCACTGCCTTGGTATGGTTGGCAGGAGTCCATTCTGCATCTCTCTTCATATTTACAGCCTGAGCAACAGCAGAAGCAACAGCTGGACATTCATCTTAGCAGCAGCTTGCCCATCAGAAGCCCCTGCTGGGACACTATTTGTCACCGTGTTCATCCCAGTATCAGACCTCCTCAGTTTCTATCCATGTCCAGTCCTGCTTCTCCGGCTCACTGAGGTCTCTGGTGAATCCAGTGAATGACCAATCACCTCCCACTAATTGTCTGTTTATGCACCAGTAAAGCAAACCCATTTATGTTATTTCTATGCCCCAGATCCTGGTGTTACAACAGGGAGGAGAAAACAGTTCTGAACAATATCTATGAAGTGGCAAATACGCTTATTTGTCTGAGAAGAGGATGTGATCTCCACAGGCTCCAGGAGCCGTCATTGGTTCTTGTCTTTGGACACTGGACAGGAGGATCTGGATGTGTAGAAAGGAATAAGCCACCAAGGTAAGGAGTGTAAAACCAGTTCTTTAAGCCCACACTGTAGCCAGGCCCTAAAACCAGTTCTTTAAGCCCACACTGTAGCCAGGCCCTAAAACCAGTTCTTTAAGCCCACACTGTAGCCAGGCCCTCTGCAGAACATCTTCCTCAAGTTACTATGACAAGTTGGGGAAACTTAAAATCAGACAAGATGAAGAATGGTTTCAAAGATTTTATGTAAGTCTTACAAAGATCAATGAAGAACAGAGGAACAACACAGTTGGAGGGCCTTGAATAAAGCCCAAAATGGAGTGGGAGGTGGGAGAGCATAGAGCATCTATCACTAAATGCTCAGGCTGTGACTGTTCATCTCTAACTATGGTTCAGGAAAGAAAGGAAAGATAGAAATACATATCTTGTAAGAAACATTAATTTGAATACAAAACAGTGAGTGCACACACACACCCCAAATAAATCAAATCAATGCATATATATATATATATATATATATATATATATATATATATAATTTACATGTTGCCCTTTTACAGAATAGTGTATTATTAGGTATTAGGGTTATATGTTATATATAAGAGTAATTGTTTTTTGGCTTTTTGTTTCTCAATCACTTAAAGCAAAAGGTAGATTTGTTGCTCTAAATAATATTTTTAATTTTTATAAATCTTTCTGGGTTTTCAATATTGCTAATTGTATAGTCCTCTTCCCCGGAGTCTTCAGATCTTCATAAAGAAATGGGAAAGGGGCTGGGCAATGCCCTGTGGTTAGGAGCACTTGCTATGAAAGCATGCTGACCTGAATTGGAATCTTCAACACCTACAGTAGAAGGCTTGCTGTGTCTGTGCAAGCCTGTAACCTACACACTGGGGAATGGATAGGCAGATCCTATGAGCTTCTGACTTGGTAACAGACCCCATCTCACAAAACTGAGGCAGACGGTGACAAAGAATGATACTTGGCATCCTCTTCTGGCCTCAACATGCTTGCGCAACTGTTCACACTTTAAAAATGTGCATCTACCAAATACACACAAACACACTTTGGTATCCTTCTCAGGCTTGCACAGATGTGTAGGCAAGTGTGCACATCCGCATACCTACCTATGTGAATTCACCCCATACAGAGACATAAATTTCAAATCATCTTCAGATTTTTTTATGTTACTTGATTAGAGTTATGCATGATAGGCAATCTGCTAAAAAGTCTAAAGGTGAATTATTTATACACGTCTATACAGTCACTTAGCTTTTGCTGCAAGTATTAGCAAATGAACACTTCTTAGGCTGGAGGTGAGTGAGATGGGTCTGGAAGAGAGCAGCAGCTGAAACGGTGCCTTGGGCTACGTTTCATTAAAGATGGAATTTTCTTAAAGAGAGAATAGCTCAAGTGGCCCCAGAAATTCACTTCTGTTGTGTTGAGATGCAACTGCCTTAGCACATCTTGAAAGATGAGCAGTTTTGACTCAGGTGGGTGGCCAGCTGAGGTCATTAAGAGCCTAAACAAATACATAAGCAAGAAGCAGAGCAGAGAAAAAAAACCAATTAGCCCATGTCACTGAGCTCAAATATCAGTTCCCAGCATCAGCTGCACACAGCAATGGTTACCTAAGCTTCTGAGAAACTGGCAAGTGCAGATTGGCACCTGACATCACTTCCACACTGACAAGGCTGTGGGTTACATAAGAAGACACATTGCCACGCACTGCTGGGTTTCTCAAATAGGCATCTCAAAGAATTTACCCAGGTTTGACGCTTTGTGACTGACGCCAACATCACTCCTTGTCCATCATTTGTCTGAGGCAGTTTAAGTCATGAGTTTCATAGAAAGTTTTCCTCTTTTGAACAGGAGTAAGTTAGGGAGAGGACCTCTGAGGTCCCAGAAATGGAGGGTCAAATAAATCTCCTGGGAACATGATAAGTGGATCTGGGAGGATTCCACAGAGGATGGAGAGGTGTGGTTTCTGTTCTTCACCAGCTGCATTCAGCAGCCAGGCAGCACAACAGCCACACAAGCACCTAGACCGCTGGATCCCTGTTCCAGTCCTGGCTCAGACACAGGAGCAGACTCAGCTACTGAATAGAAGAGTGACCAAGAGGCCATCTAGGTGTGTGAAGCACTTGTTTCCTGACACCCAGGACATGGGGGACTCCCACTTGGTCACAAACTTATAGAACCTCAGTTTTATTCCACTAAATACATTTGATTTAGTAAGTGTGTGCTAAACATCTATGGTCAGCCAGACACAGTGAGGCACAATTGTAATCCAGCATTTAGAAAGTAGAGGCAAGATAATCCAGAGGAGAAGGAGGAGGAATATCCACCTCCTTTACAAAGTGAGTTCAAAGCCAACTTGGATGATATGAGATCCTGTCTCAAAACAAAACAACAATGAAATTCCCCCGATTCATAATCTCTGATCCTCTTTCTTTCTGCCAGTTTTATTGCCACATAAATGGAATCCAGTGCTATCAATCCATGTTCTTCCCACTGTGTCCCCATTAAATCCCATTAAAGCATAAGTATACTGCACAATAGAGACACACACATGGGAGAAGTGCTCATTTGGTGTCTTCACTCCTGGGACAACTTACCCCAAAACACAAAAAAAGGGAAAGGAGTTATCCCAGAATTACAACAAATTCCATTAGAGGAAAACCTTCTTTATAAAGGCAAAGTGTTCAGGCACCTCCTAAAAGCCTGATAAACAAGCATCAACATACCCAAAAAGTCTTATACAAGACATCTGGAACCAGGGGGGGGGGGGGAATGGCTAAATGTCACTCCTATGAGATATTTGTAACAACCTGGCGAAGTCATCTAGCGCAGCCTGACAGCTTTTAAAATGTCACAATGTTTTCTATTAAGTGCTTTAGTCAACAACCTAGGATCCTTAAACACTTGCAAAGATCAGTTCAAAATGGTATATTCAGACAACATAGTTCCTCATACAAAAACATTGTAACAAAGCAAGTTATATGCACAATAAAATTTAAAACATAATGTACACTTATATTAAAGTCCACGAGACAGAAATTATTTTTATGGTAGTCTTGAGGTATAGGTCAAATCTACTTTCCACAGAAAACAGGTTTCTATGTCATATCTAGAAAGGCATGTGTCACACTGATTTGAAGAGAAAAAAGTCAACTCTTTAAAAAAAAATCTATACGCTGTGATCAATGTGGATAATTAAACTCAAAGTGGATTCAAAGTAGCAGCAAACGAGTAGAAGTCAAATTCTTTTTAGTGGTGTGTAAATGTTCTTGAGTAGATAGGGAGATGTGGAGCATATTACCTCTGCAGTCGCCTACAGTGACTGAGAAGCACCTGAGATGAGATCACAGCTTGAGCAAAAAGGATGCCATAGGACCCCAGACCAAGATGGAGAGGCTGGGAAGCCACAGCATGTTCATCATAGCAGTGCCAGGGACAGTTCATCTGCTGTCAGGGAGGAGCTCAGTGGCAAAAGTGCAGCTGAATATCATACCCAGGTGTGTTAAGCTCACCCAGGAGAATCAGTCACCATTCATTCGAGGGGCATATGGAATACCTAAGCAGAAAACTCCAACGGGCTCCTACAAACCGTCTAAAGCGCTGTGAGCATCAGTCACCCGCTTGGCAAAAGCAGAATTTCCCACAATTAATCCTCAATTTTCCCTTTTGCAATTTTATTGACACTGTTTACAAAAAAAAGTATAAGAAAATGACTTCCCATATCACCTTGGAACTCTTAATAAATATCCTCTATGTGAACAGCAACGTATGTCGTTTCAGACAAGGGATCTGACAGGTGAAGGAAGCGGCCAATGGCTCCGCAGTGAGAAATGACTAGCAATGCAGGCTGATTTCAAAGTTTATGAAGTGGAGTTGGAGAAATAGTTCAACAGATAAAAAGTGTTTGCTGCACAAGCATGAAAGCCTGAGTTCGAATCCCCAGTGCCCATGTAAAAACGCAGGTAGAGACACATGAATACCTACAACCTCAGCACTGTGGGGGTGGAGACAGGAGGACTGAACTCCTAGGATTTCCTAGGTCTGCTAGCTCCAGGGTTGGTAAGAAGCCCTGTCTCAGGGTACTAAAGCAAAGAATGACACTGTGTCTTCTTTGGGCTTTGCCATGGACACTGAACAGGAGAATTCACAAGCCCATGCACATACACCACACACACACACACACACACACACACTTCATAAAAATAAAGATTACAGAGTGTTTAGATATACATACTTTCACACATTTCTATATAATGTCACATGATTTGAAAAATGAACTAATACATTTTATGACCAAGAGCCATCCAGCAAATTAATGAACTTGCCTAATATCATACATTGTCCTTAAGTCAAGTCTTAGAATGTAAAACCATGACCTTTCTTTACCATAACGTAGCTTCTCACACAGACAGTAGACATACACCCTCTGAAATACAGAAATGATGCTCGAGGTCTCGGGTCTCAGCCCAGCAGAGGAGATATTAGGAGCTTCTGAGGGGAAGAGAGTAATTTCTTCCAGGGTTGCACCCACTGCTAAGTTGCCCACAATCAGCCCAGCACCCCTATACCCATGCACATGCTAGGACCCTAATTAAACTCAGTGGATTACTAAAAACAAAATGGGCATGGAAGTAAGTGGAAAACATGTGAAGAAAAAGAAGGATTTCCAGAGGGAAAGATAAAGCAAAAAGAGGGGAGCATATGATCAAAATGTGTTCTATATGAAGTTGCCAAAGAATAAAAAATATTTTTAAAAAGAAGAGAAAATATCTCGGAAGGACAGATAGTTTTACATGTGTTTCATATACCATGGACTAATTTCTATAAATTATTACATATCATACTTAATACTTTTACTGGGAGTCAATACCTATATACAGAGACGGTCAGTATACATATACACACACATACATTTACGCAGTATACACATATATACATACATATATACAGGAATAATTGTATGGGATGCTAATTATTATCCTCACTGAATGCGTAAGGAGAGCAAAAGCTAAAAATCAGTGGCTCACCTAAAAACAACCAAGTTTAATTTTAAATCAACTTCTATAACACCAAATAATCTCACTTTGATCACTGTAACAATACGCATAGGTCCATTATGTCCACCAGTATATTTTAAGAAAACAAGATATATGTGTTGTCACATGTGTGCTATGAATATTTTGTCATAACTAAAAATGACCCAAGTTTAAACTAAATGTCTAACAAGCCGCTGGAGGAGAGAGAGAACCGTCTGTCTGACGTTCCAGCCCCACTTCCTACCCCTTGTCCTTTTCTGGTTTCTGTTTTGGCCTTCATGTAGATGCTGGGTTTCCAGTTACCTCCACCACAAACACATATAAATAACAGAAAGGGTGAGTTGGTACTGTATGTGGTGGTTTTTTTTTTTTTTTCCTAATTAAAACAGCATGAAACTAAATACCGGACAGAACAAGAGATCATATGCCTAAGCATGAGTCATTTTGAAAATCATCTTTCTAAAACCTCTCTGACACATACTGGCTGATTCACCTCAGTCTTCTATGCTTTTCAGGAAAGTGGGGAGATGCTAAGCAGCGCCTGGCCCTCCCATTGTGAGTCACTGCCCTTTGGCAAATGGATGACATCATCTGAGACTAAAGGTGGGGAACCAAATATACCCATAATCCATTGGCCATAATGGAAAAGGGGAGGGGTGGTGGAAATAGTAAATAAATGAATACTTCACCCAAACGCAAAAAGGAATAGAAGGAAACTCCCTGAAGGTAGTTGGATGAGACATCTTGCCATGCCCTACACGCTGAATCCTACTCTGAAATGAATGTTTAGCACCCCCTAGTGGCTGGTGCAATTTATCGAATCATCTTTATCACGAGCATGTTTTCAAACCCTGTTTCCTGAACTAAATAGGGAACATAGCTCAACCCACCTGCAATGACTTGAGGCAGGTACCCCTTTCTTAACTTGACACCATTAGAAGCCTTCAGCTACCCTGGGGCACACATGTGTTATAAACGGGAGTGGACAACGAAACAAGAATGGGATAGGGAACCAAGCTTCCTCTAGAACATTTGTATGTACAAGGGCCAAAGTCACCATAAGTCATCCAGTGCTAAATCATTTCCTTTTTCTAAAGAGTAATAATCTAAGACAATAAGAGGCATATCATTGGTACCACCAAATATTAGAATTGTGTTCTCTCCAAATTATTCACTGGTGAACATGATTCTATTCATTCAGTAAGTTGAAAATATCTCATAAGTTCCTACTATGTGCCAGAAATTACTTTACAGATAAGAACACAAAAGATACAGCCGATTTAAACACAGTTTTTCAGATTACAGACATGTTAAGAGTAAAACTAAAAGTGGTGTAGACAAAACTACACACTACAGGAAAACAGGGAGAATATTAGTGAAAACATCTTTGAGTAAAGCCATCAAGAACATGGAGAAATGATCCCTGGAGATAATGATGGTGTGATCCCTTTGGACAGCAGCAGATATAAAGGTCCCATAGCAAAATCATTCCGTGTGTTTGGGAATCACCAAAATGTTCTGTGGCTAGAATGAAGTGCCACAGAGCAAGAGAGGGACCTGGGCTCGGTACAGACACCCATGCCTCTTAAATTGCTATGTCAGAACCTTGGCTTTTACTGAAGCAGCAAGACACCCCAAGATACTAAACAGTGAATAATATCAGCACTTGGGTTTCTCAAGGACACTATGACTAATGCACTCAGTAGACTTTAGAGAGCATGGAAAAGGGACAAGACCTAAGAAAATGATCAAGAACAGAGACATGGGGTCCTAGTGAGGTGACCAACATTGATCCAATTCTGATACCCATTTTAAGGGTAAGATCCATATATGCAGGCTATGAGGGAAAGAATACATCAAAGATTCATTGAGTAACTGAGAAGAGTATGGCCCACCCCTGGGGTACACATTTTCTGGGCCTTAGGGGTGGTTTTTTTTAATTAGGGGAGGGGATTTTTTATTTAATTGTTTATTTATTTATGAATATTTACTTTATATACCTTTCAAATGCTTTCCCTTTTGGAAACCCCCTATTCCATTCCCCCTCCCCCTGCCTCAATGAGGGTGCTCTGCCACCCACCCACCCACTGCCCTCTTTCCTCCCTAGCATTCCCCTACACTGGGGCATCTAACACCCTCAGGTCCAAGGGCCTCTCCTTGGGGAGGAGATTTTTGTCTTATCAGTTTTGTTGTTTGTTTGACTTTCATTTTTGTTTTGGTTTTTGGTTTTTGTGTGTGTGTGTGTGTGTGTGTGTGTGTGTGTGTGTGTGTGTGAGGGATTTTTGGGAAAGAGAAAGATATCATGAAGTTGGGTGGGTAGGGAGATAAGGGAGGAGCTGGGAGGAGCTGGGGGAGAGGGAAAGCATAGTCAGAATATGTTGTGTTAAGAGTTAAGTGAAAGGCTGGGTGTGGTGGTGCACACCTTTAATCCCAGTACTTGAGAGGTTGAACAGGATCTCAGTGAGTTCAAGGCCAGCTTGGTCTACACTGAGAGTGGCTTAATAACCAAGGCATAGAGATACCATGTTTCAAAAAACAATTAATTTGTTAATTAATTAATTTAATGAAAATGTCTTTTAAGCTTGGGAAATCAACACGGAAGTGCCAGGGATCGCCATCTGTTTCTGCCTCTGCTCCATCCCCTCTGAGGCCCGAAGCCCCAGAGAAAGGGCCAGATCATGAACATATTGAGCAGCCTGGCCTCCAAGCACCCCACACCCTGCTGTCCAGCAAGGCCAGGATGAAAAGGCTCCCAAAGAAAAGTCAGAATGAGAGTACCAGTTGAAGTACCTGTGGCTACACAGAGCAGCTAAGGCCATGGTATTTGAACCACCAACCAAGGAGTACACATGGAGGGACCCATGGCTACGGCTGCATATGTAGCAGAGGATGGTCTTGTCAGGCATTGGCAGGAGAGGCCCTTGGTTCTGTGAAGGCTTGATGCCCCAGTGTAGGGGAATTCAAGGGCAGGGAGGCAGGAATGGGTAGGTGGGGGAGCATCCTCATAGAAGCAGGGGGGGAATAGGAGGTTTGGGGGGAAGAACAGGAAAGGGGATAACATTTGAAATGTAAGTAAAGAAAATATCCAATTTTTTTTTAAAAAAAAAAAAAGAAAGAAAGAAAACACTGCTATCTGTGATAAAATTGCTTGTCTTGAGGAAACATTTCTTAAAGCAAAAGAAGAATAAAGATACTTGCTGAAGAAGGTCCTCCAGACTCGTGCTCTAACTGAAGGGAAGTCACAGGCTACTGCTCCTTCCCACAGCTGCAGTTTGCTCCTGGCTTATGGTGTCACCAGTTCTGTGGGAACTATCCAGAGAGCCTGGCCCAGTACTGGGGCCCAGGAACCATTTGAAGAAATCCAAGAAAGAGAAGAAAGAAAAGCAAACTGGACATTCTGAAGAAAACATCCAAGAAAAAAAAAATGGAGGGAGGTGCTCTCAAGCTGGTTCGACCCATTGCCCTGGATCCCTCAGGATGGTCTGTGTTTCCCATCAGACTAGGGGGTCTCATAGTATATAGCCTGGGGGAGATCATCACCAACCAATCTGACTTTCATGATGAGAATGGCATCTATCCTGTGGGCTACTGCAGTACTCGAATGTATGCCAGACCAGAAGTGTCGGCATATCTGTCAGATCAAGGATGGTGGTGTACAGCCTCAGTTTGAAATTGTTCCTGAAGATGACCCCCAGAATGCCATCATCAGCTCCTCTGCAGATGCCTGTTATGAAGAACTGCTCAGGGCCATCAAATGCCACAATGTGATGCCTAGCCCATTTTCATATGGTGCCGACTTCTTTGGGTTTTCTCACCCAACCATTCACAAATTGGTTCAGAGTTGTCCAGAAGCTCAGAACTGGGTCAATTACCAGTGGGTGGAATTTGATGCGTGCAAACCCAGGAAGGGGTGGCTCTCTCAGGAACTGTCAGAGAACACTGCAACTATGAGCCTTGAAGCCTTTCAGACACAGGCGTTTGATGATGACCGTGATGATTCCGTTCTGCCAGGATCCCTGGACTTAACTGAGCTTCAGCCTGAAGCCTTTGTGTCATCTTACCAGTCAGAGTTCCTGACCCATGAACCCTTGGTTGACACTGACCTGAAGGCTCCATGCAAGTGTAGCCCAATTCAGTCTTCAGACTGAACAGGAAATTTTTTTCTTTTCTTTGCTTTTTTGTTTTTTAATTTATTTTTCATACTTTATTTACATTTCAAATGTTTCCCCCTTTCCAGATCTCCTTTGGAACCTCCCCATTTCCTCCGCCCTCCCCCTGCCACTATGGGGGTATTCTGCCACCCACCCACTCATTCTCATCTTCCCTCCTTGGCATTCTCCTATACTGGGGGATCTAACACCCTCAGGCCCAAGGGCCTCTCCTCCCCTTGATGGATAACAAGAGCCTCCTCTGTCCATATGTGGCCAGCACCATGGGTCCCTCCATGTGTATTCTTCGGTTGGTGGAACAGTCTCCAGGAGTATCGGGGGGTCAGGCCAGTTGCCACTGTTGCTGCCTCCCTGGGGCTGCAAACTCCCTCAGCACCTTCTGTCCCTTCTCCAAGTCCTCCATCTGGGACCTCACACTCAGCCCTACTGTTGCTGCAAAGTGACTCTTGGGTATTTCAAACTTTTGGGCTAATAAGCACTTAACAGTGAGTACATACCATGTTCACTCTTTTGTGACTGAGTTACCTCACTCAGGATGATATTTTCAAGTTCCATCCATTTGTCTGTGAATTTCGTTAAGTCATTGTTTTTAATAGCTGAGTAGTATTCCATTGTTAAATTTTATAATGGTATTGCCATTAACTGAAATGTGAGGAATGCAGGGACATAGGATGGAGAAAATAGGAGCTGAACTTCAGCCAAGGTAAGCTTTGGAACCTCTACTGAGCGCCCACCATTGAAAATTCCAATAATAATGAATGTTCCAGATAGGTTTTTATCAATGCAAGCACAGCGTTAGGGATGAGAAAGAAGAAATCCCCTCTACAAATTTTCATCCAAACACCAAGCTCCTAATACACTTCGTTCGGTACCATGGACAGCGCCCAGCACAGTGGTTGGCAGGTACGAACAGTTGCCATCACAACCATGAATAAGATTAGTTGAGCTCCATACATCACGTTAATGGCCGCTTCTGGGTTTCTGTAGACATTGCATAAGCTGTGTCCGTCGAAACATTATAGCAAATGAATGAGCTCTGTGATCTCTCGGTGGGTAAACACCATTTCCCTTGTATTTTTCTTTCTCAGTTACACCTTCAAGGATATTTATACTTCCGACTTTAAACATACATTTTAGAAAATATGCCCATATATATTCCTACACTGCTGTCTCTCTAGTTGTTTTTCATATTCTGACTCAGATTTTCACTTTGCTAAACAGTATTTTGTTATACAAACTGCCAAACTCAGCTATGCCCGTTATAAACTGGCACATCAACCATGACAGAATTGAGGATGGTGTATCTAACCCGCCCATCACCAGAGCTTGATTAAGTTATGAATGCTTAGATCCCACTGGCTAATTACTAATTAGCCCAAATTCCTTGCTGATACACACCCCAGGGCTTTGATAAGAGCTACTATAATAAAGTAATTTGTATAATTTAAGTGTTTTCTGTAATTTTAAGAATAATAACAAAAATAATAGGTGTACCTATCAAGATCATATTTGAAATGCTCAGTCATTATGTGAAAATAAAGGCCTGAGTATCACACCCTGCCATTTCAAGGAGCTATAAACAAATGCAGGTATGTCTTAAGTCATTTGCTAAATGAAATTATTGTTAAGTATATGGTAATATATTGATGCCCACAATTAAGTGTTCCAATTTTTCACAAAAGGTGAGATGCTGGTTCTTGAAGCCCTACTCAAGGTCTAATTATCTAGCTGAGGCCATCACAAATGAGGTCAGGACACTCCCCAGTTCTTCTTAGAACTTATTTCTGTCTTATCTATTGTGGTAGAGCTGTTCTGTTCTTTCGATGTGTGACTGGATGGTGTCGGGTAGCCTTGATGCCATTTAAGAATTCTGAGTATCATTTACTACTTCTTTCAAATTACACATCAATAAGTAGGGAAATGTATATTTCACAGTAGTTAAAAAATGAAATTAAATCAAGTCAATCAAGATTCTGGCATAGCCAGAACCACAGCTAGTCTTCAATAAGCATGTTTGCCAGATGATGATGATGATGATGATGATGATGATGATGATGATGATGATGATAATGATGATGATGATAAACCAGGTGGTCAAACTGAGTGTTGTTTTTTTCAGAGGCTATATAGAATACACGGGCAATTGAGACATACTACATCCTCTGTCTGCAAATGATACCAATGAAGTTAATTTGACTATTCAAAGTAAAAAAAAAAATATGGTGAGAAAAAAAACATGTGAAAACACAATATTTTGTAACAACCAGATTTGATTTCATAAGGGTTTTCAACAGAAATATACGGATAATTAGCAAAAGAATACTTTCTTTTCTTGTGACATTAAAAGTCTTTTTGAGGGCTGAGGGGGTAGTTCAGTATGTAACTTGCTTGAGTTTAATCATCAGAACCCGTGTGAAAAGCCAGGGATTTGCTGGCCAGTTAGCTTAGCATGGTTGGTGAACTATAAGCCAACAGGAGACCTTGTCCCAAAAAACAAGGTAGATGATCATCTTGAGGAACTGCATTCACATGTAAACACACACACACAGGTACATATGTAACCACACATACAAATGTGTGCTCTCCCCTAAGTCCTTTTAAAAGCAGATATCAATAAACACATTTTAAAATAAAAGAATGCACAAATACAAAAATTGCTTTCTTTCTCCATGAATCTACTTAATCTGTCAGTATTCCAACCAAAACAAATTATATGCATGGGAGTTTCTATGACAACTTAGTTTTCTAGTCTATGAAGTGATTTCCTCTGTGAAGAAAACATTCAGAGCTCTGGTTACCTCATTGATAAGCTCTTCCCCAGTAGCTGCCAATGTTGCTTTATGTAACATTTGAATGTTTAGGATAATTTATCTCCATCTGTGACAAGTTGGCATTATCCAGAATTTCGTTTCTGCAGAATGCCAGCTAATATGATACTGTTTTCAAGTCCAGAAGTCATTTTGTGCCCATCTGAAGAAAACATATTTAGAAAATCCACAAACATACAAGTGTGAGCTAAATAGAATATTTGGTTAGAATTTTGTATAAAATTTGTAATACTGGTTTAGTCTTCCTTTGTTATTGTTACTTGTTCAAATTCCTAACAAAATGTCAGAATCTTGGAGTTGGCAAGTTTATTAGTAAGTAGACCATTGCTGTGGCAAAAGCAGCATATAGGAGCAAAGGTCTGTATGGAGTTCAAGGACGCAGTGCATCATGGTAAGGAAAATATGGCAGCTGAAGCTTAATGCAGCCGGTTACATCATGTTTACAGTAGGGAAGAAGAGTGCTGAATGCATGTGCTCAGCTTGCTTTCTACTTTTATCCAGTCCCAGCCCCCTGCTCACAAGATGATAGTAATCACAGGTAAGGTGGGTCTTCCCATCTCAGCTTCCCATCTGACCAAAACCAGTATTTCTCAGCCATGCCCAGAGGCTAATCTAGTCCACGTAATTCTTCACAGACTTGAGGAGAAGCTTATCTCCTAGGTGATCCTCTCAAAGTGAAAATATTAACTGCCATATGAAGTAATTTTTAGTAACTCTCATTCATTTGTTATTTCATTTGAGGAATGTCTGTCAAAGCCTTATTTTGCAATACAAGGCCTGCACCCCTCTCTCTTTTTCCCTCTCTCTCTTTTAAATGAGGAACTTGAAATTTGGGCAAGTTCTCTTCATAGTACAATCTCATTACAGAGCCTCAAAAGCTCCCATGTGTGCCTGGCAACCAGTGGTTAAGAGCACTGCTGCTCTTCCTGAGGATCCATGTTCTAGTACCAGGATCTACATGACAGTCCACAACCATCTATCATTTTAGTCCCAAGGTATCTGATGCCTTCTTCTGGCCTCAAGTATCAGGCATGTATGCAGTGCACAGACAAATAGACAGACCAAACAGTTATTCATATAAAATAACAATTAAAAAGATAGAAATTGAAAATAACCAAGTAGGGTCTATGGAATTAATCAACCACTAGTATAGCATGCATGAAATCCTAGGTACAACAAAAACAAGCTCTCAATTGTGAAAAATATGTTGAAAATAATTTCATATATTCTTTATGATGATGTTATTTTTCAACTATCCATCTGCCTAGTGGCACTCAGAAAAATATTGAAGAATATTAAAAGAACCGTCTTTCAATGGTACATTTCATGACTAAATTTATAACATTTTTATTCCTATTGTCTAACTAAGAGGCTACTATTTGAAAAAAATTCAATTACTGTTCTATACGCAAACTGTTCTACTATAGTACATGTTTATGTAAGCTGTAACTGCTTACCAGTTCATCAAATACACACTGTGCATGTAAAATAGCTCATTCTACAAAAAAAGATTTTGTTGCAATGGCTACTTGTGGAGTTATTCCAAACTACAGGACAACTACAGCTTTTAGATTGAAAAAATCCTTGGAGACTGCAGTTCCATCCCGAGCAGCTAATGGTTGACAAAAGTAAAAGAAAATTTGTGCAAACATAAAACTTATTGACTTATGGGAATGAACTAGCTTTAAAATGGTTTCCCATAGAATTGTTTGAAAACACTTTGCGACCTATGTTTCTAGCCTAGGAAGATACCATAAAGTCTGTTCCAGGTTCCCAGAGTTCCATCTGATACACAGAAGGAAAATCATAGAATGCACCCCAACCTTTTTATAAACACAGACCAAAGGGAAAATGGAAGTATGAGAAAGGAGCAGACATTTTGGTGTTTAAATGACAAGAGCAATTGCCTTTCATCTTTATGTGAAATAAACTAATCTGTTTATTTCTTTTGGTAATCTAATTATAGATGACCTCCTGCTTTTGATATAGAATTCAAGCCTGGCTTATCATAGAATTTGTCACAGATGTAAATAAATTTAAACTATAAAACAAACTATTCAACTGGAAATCTACTAATGTGATATATAGTAAAAATTTATATTTCTATATTTTTGATAAACCATTTTCATAATGAGAATCAGGTAACATAGATGACATTGAGCATAGACAGAATCACCATGTAGTCTCTATTGTATTGTGAGCCATCTGTAAAAGTCTATGATTTAAAAAAAAAAAAAAACATTTGAATGGGAAAAATAGGATTGAATTTTGTTAGTGATAGAGTTGTTGGTATAAAAAGAGAAAAAATAAAAATACAAAGAAAATCAGTATAGAGTGCAGGATAAAACCTGCAAAGGTAGAGATAGAGCAAATTCTGCAACATGAGGAAACCCAAACAGACCACACAGAGAATGGGTAAGAGAGAAGCGTCTGAAACACTTTGGCAAGCCCTAAAGGAATTTCAAGTTTCTTTCCCCACCTGAACTTTCTTCACCTTGACCTGGCCTATCAAGCTATAAATTATGGCTGATCAGATTTAAGGCTCAGGGCTGTTCCTCTCCCCAATAGCTGGGTAAGTTCTTTCTTTCCTCCCTCCCCTCTCCTAGCCATTGTTTTCTTACTAATGCATTGGAGATGCTTCATGCATGTCTCTGTCTTTGTGGGGGGGGGGGGTGCGCATGTGCACACATAAGCCCGTGTACATGTGTATATATGTTTGTATGTGTGC
>JADRCH010000033.1:6023443-6049724 GCA_019843965.1 Rhynchomys soricoides
ATGTATATACATGTATGTGTGTATAAATGTGCATGTATATGTGTGTACATGTATGGTATACTTGCATATGTGTAAATGTATGCATATGTGTATGCATGTTAATGTATATGTATGTATATGTGCATGTATATACATATTTGTATGTGCATGTGTGCTTGTGTGCATGTATTATGTTATGGTGTGCCTGTATGTGTGTGTATGCATGTGTATTTGTGTGTGTGCATGTGTGTGTGTAACTGTATATGCATGTGTGTTCATACACACCCATAGGAGGGCTCTTGCTAAGTCTCAAGACAAAAACTTTCTGTTATGTGCACACTGCTAGGTGTGGACTTTCTCCAACTGAAGTAGTAAAATATAAGATTTGAGTTGGGACTTTGAGAAATGAAGGAAAATAAAGGCATCCAGACTGGCTAAATTCTCTTTTAATACAATCTGGATGACCTTGTGGTTCAGCACAAAAGGAAGCAGAAGCCTGGGAATGCAACAAAAAATATTTTTTTTTGCTTTGGTTTTGTTTAGGCACTCAAAAGATCCACATCTTTCGAGGTTTTTTTTTTTTCATAATACTTGTTTTCTATTGTTTCACCATACCCATAGATTAAGACAGAATCCTATTGGGTGAGTGCAGGTAGGGTTTATGCAACAAAACACTAAAGAATACACAAAGTGTTTTCCCATCAAGAAGAACATAGGGTCCTGAGGAAGGTGAGGGGAGATGAACACTTCACTCAGTGATGATGATCATGTCAATGTCACCGGGATCTCATCAAAATTCAACACATGCTCATTGACTAACCAATTCCATTCGTAAGTATTAATAGTGACCAGTGGAACTCATATATGCAAAGATACACAGATGTGCATGGTCACTGCTCATGTCAGTGAAACACTCTTGTTTTCACAATAGAAGGCTCACATAAACCACAGTGCAGCTACAATGTTGCTGGAAACAGTGAGGCAGTCCTATATCTACCCTAGGCCATTCCTAGGACACGTTGTAGGACAAATGCATTGGGAAAACAAATTAAATCACCATATACATCGTGATGCAATTATATATTTTTAAACCTCATACCTATGATGTTGGTTCCATCTCTACTCTTTCCTCTGTGTGGTCTCCCCAAGAGTGGCACTGGAGGTCAGGAAGGCAAACTGGGTCATCTCACTTTTATTCTTCCATGCCATGCTGATATTTTTAACAATAAGCACGGGTATCTTTTACAGTTTTAAAAATATAAGCACTATATGTACTGAGCACAGCTCGAAACTTTTATCTACAAAACAGCCAAGAGAAAGCAAAGCTTCTCCCAATGCTCCAGACACCAACATTTATTGTCACAAACGAAGCTCATTCTATACATCACAGTTGTTTTATTAGTTCCTGAAAATTTGTTCCTAAGCTTTGATTACCCATTTGATGGCATATTAAGGGACCATATGGCAAATCACTAGACATGACTACACTGCAAAAACCATTTCTATAAATAAAGCAGTTGACAATTACCTCCAGGGCATCCACAAATGAATTTAGGAGCCAATCAGAACAGTAATGTCCCTTCAGTTCTGACAGCCACCTGCACTTTTATTCAAAAGTGGAATGACCATGGAAGGGCCAAACTAGGTAAATCAGCTGCAGAACTACAGATTGTCTGACCGAGAAACAAAAAAGTTAGATATGCAAAAGATGTCCTCTGAGTACAGCATCAATCACTGTGGTTTTCATCAGTAATAAGATCAATTAGGATCAGAATTAAAGAAAGATCAGAACTACCTCTTCCTTTATCACTTTCCTCACGAACATGGAAAAGAGTATGTTCTAACCCTTCATTGCAGACGTTCTGTTTCCTTTAAGGTGGTGAGTTAAAGATATGCTTACTGACTTAATTTTTTCTCAATTATGAGACGAGTGCTTGCTTTTCTTGACACACTAATGCCACAAATCTGTTTTAGCACAGAGTAAAACGAATGTTTTTTAAGCATCCACTGTTGCTGCTCTGTAAATTTTCTTTATATAACATCATATGTTTCTTGATAAAACATCCAGGGAAAGGAAGAGGAGGGACATTTGCCTTGAAGTCTATTTTCTTCACAGATGGTAAAGAAAACAGGAGAGGTTATCAATGGGCTTTTTTGAGAAGAGCTTCTTTGGTAATAAAAATGAAGAGGGTCCAGGGGAAGCTCAACAGATAACAGCATTTGTTGTATAAGCCTGATTGATGACCTGCGTTCAGATCCCTGAAGGCAATGTGAAAAACAATTTCAGCACTCCTACAGTGAAAGAGGATGCATAGACAGGACATTGTCCAAAGCTTATGGGCCAGCTAGCCTGGAGTATGTGATAAAGCAGAAGAAACAACAAAATACCCTAACTCAAAACAAGATGGAAGGTGAGAACCAACTCCCCTAAAAGTTGTCTTAAGTTCCACATGTGTTCAACACACACACCACCACCACCACCACATCACAAAATAAAATAATTTTTTTAAAAAGAGTAACATATTCATAGATTGAAAGATGAATCTGGTTCTACATATCGAAATGAACTGGAAAAGAGGAACAGAAAAACAGTAAGAAGTTGGAGGCTGGGGATGGGGAGAAGCTCAAAGCCTAGTGTCTAATAGCAGGGCTGCTTACAGAGAAAGGTTCAAAGGTCAGTATCAGGAATGTGATTTAACAGTACAGACACCAGGGATTGGAAATAAGCAAGACAACTGCCCACCATTTAACGACTGGTTTGACCTCTAGTTTGGGCACCATTACTAAAGATCACACTATTCAGGGAGGCAGAGAAGGCAGGCCGGGGGGCTGGGGGGAGGTGGTGGTGGCAGAAACCTAGACAAGAAGAGAACCCACTTTTTTTCTCCCTCTGCTGTCTCCTAACATTGTGCATAATTTAACTCTACTGTAGAAAACGTTTTAGACAGAGAGGAATAACTCACACTTAGAAAAATATGGTTCGGATTCATGCAATCACTTCTGAAACCTGATCTTGGGTTTATATCAAATTTCATGGCACAAAAATATGTGTAGGTAAGCCACAACATCCGCCACAGCCCTGGGATTCAAAAACAAATACCTTTCTTTCAAGATAATGTAGAATTCTGTCAGCTCTGATGCTCATTCGATCTGAGGCTGTAAAGTTCAACACACTAAGAGATCAATTTTATATCACTGACACATCTTACTTTAAATCATAAGGGTATATACATCTCTGCCGGTTACTATTTGCTTCAATATAGTTTTCAGCTAAATTATAGCATTTAAGATCTCCATCACTAAATAGCTGCTTCTCCCCCCCACACACACACAACTCCTTCTGAGACCCACCTGTGTTTTTGGCAAATTCTATTAATTGATGTTTGGGAATGCTGGCTTAGATGGAGTATAGAACAGTCAGTTTTGGTTAAAATCATTCTCCCCTGCTTAGATTATTTAATTCATTGAAAAAATTGACTATAATGCTATTGAAAGACTTGCTTGGCTGCCGAGTTCACCTAACATTCTAAATCAGCCTATATTTATGAATGAAATATGCATAAAGAGTGTAGCAGAAGTGCAGTGCAGGGACTCTGGGTGATGCTATTGAGACGTTAGACTGATAACCTTTGCCACTGGGAGCTAATTGTAGAATCTTTGCAGGAGTACTGGCCTCTGTCCATTAGATACTAGACATAGCCTCCAGACTGTGGTACTCTACTATGTCTCCAGATATCGCCAAATGTCTGCTGAGAGGCTTAGTCACCACTCACTGAGAAGATTTGGGAGCTGGATCCCAGAGAGAGTTAGTGTTTACCTGAAGTCATGGATGTAGAGATTGGCTTCTCTGAGAAAAAAGCCAAATGGTCTAAACTATAAAGTAACATACATAAATGTCAGATACATAAATGCCCAAGATGGGGCAATAGCTTAGTATTGCCAGCTTACTTGGAGAGTAGCTTCATCACACGGTAGTTCTGAAGTTAAATGTGGGAACCCTTGTGGCCAAGGGAAGGAGAGCTAAATGTGCATTAAGATGCAGGTAGCCAACGAGAAAGAGACCACTGAGAAGCAATACAAAAAGATATTGGAAAAGAAATGTAAGGTCTCAGTGCTGGAGAAGCATATGACACACAACGAGGTATCCAGTGTGAATATAACACAGGGGGAAAAAAAGAAATCATTCACAATTTCACCAATTAAACAGAAAGTTATACCCTGCTCAAAGTGAATGCTGGAGTCGCATTACCGTTACTCTTTGTTAATGCCAGGAGCCATAGTCTAAGCAGAATTATAGCTGTGTAATTTAATGTATAAAAGTTCAGGCTAATGACTCTGAAGGCTGTCCCACTCACATTCAGAACAGAAGTTGCTCTCTTATCTAACGTCAACTTACCTACGGGCTCCATTCCCCTTGTAAAACGTAAGGAGTCAGGTGCACAACGCATGAAAACTCATAGCGTACATTCACTAACTCATTTCTACTCCTTTCCTAAAATTGTACCACTTTAAAGAATTATTCGTGTTTATCCCCTAAATCTTTCCTCCCATTCTTACTTCCTGTAGTGATGATGGAGTTTTAATTAAATGTTACGGAAACCAATGAAAGGTTACGTTACAACAAAGTTGGTCTTCCCGTAAAAAGTAAGTTGAGTCCTTTGGAAGCATTTGAAAAGGCTGAGCCACACTCACTGAAAACACTGCTGAAGAACATCTGGACTGTAAGGGGGCTGGGGGGAGGACTCGTGAAACACCAGCTGAGTTCACCAAAAGTGTAATGAACTCTCTGCTCTTAGATCAGCAGTTCTCACCCTGTGGGCCCCACCCTCTTAGGGGATTCCCATATCATATATGCCACATATCAGCAATGTGCATTATAATTCATGATAGCAGCAAAATTATAGTTATAAAATAGCGAAGGAGTTACGTTATGGTTGGGGTCACTACAACACTAGATTAAACGGTCTCAGCACTGGGAAGATTGAGAGCCGCTTCTTCAGATTGGCCTAAGTCCTCAGAGGCAATGAATTACAGGCACAGTTGATGCAAGAAAGAAAATGTAAGTGCCTAGAGAGGGCTCTGTGGGTCAAGCACTTGCACAAGGGGTGAAGACCTAAGTTTGAATCCACAGGACCGCCATGAAGCTGGAGAAAAAAGAGCAATGTGTATCTTTAATCCCAGTGCTCCTTAGCTACATCAGAGGCAGAGACAAGAGAATCCAGAAGCTTGGGGCCTGGGTAGCCTGAAGTGACAATGAGGAAAGAAACAAACCCTATCTCAAAAAAGTATAACTCAAGGGATGGACTGCTGAGGTTGATATGGAGTTCAAAAGCTTAACAACAGGTAGTCTCTTAGTCTTGGCACCTTATCCAGTTGTGGACCACTGTGTTAACTACTGTTTAATGAAAATAGGTGTGACAGAGGAGGGCCTTGTTGGCCATCAGTGGGAGGAGAGGCCCTTGGGCCTGAGGGTGTTAGATGCCCCAGTATAGGGGAATGCCAGGGAGGGAAGAAGGGAGTGGGTGGGTGGGTGGGTGAATACCCTCATGGAGGTAGGGGGAAGGAGTGAGGGATAGGGGGTTCTAAAGGGGGGACCTGAAAGAGGGAAAACATTTGAAATGTAAATAAAGTATCAAAAAAAAAAAAGAAAGAAAGAAAATAGTAGTTCCTTTGATGGACGTTAAAAGACTATTATTTATGGATATAATGATAAGTCATTAAAAATTGATTTAATACAGCATCCATTTAGCAAAATAATAATAGCAGGTTCTTCTATGGGTCCTATCATCTGTATAACCACAAGTTCTTAGCTTGACAATGGTGTCACATATAGAGCCAGATTTAAATCCAATCCAAAGGTAGTTGGTTACTACCATGATGTTAATGCCCCTATTGCACCAAAGGGCTCGTCTTGTCAGGCCAGTTGTTAGTGATGCTCTCAGGGTAACATTCACTTCCAACTTGGCAGGCATCTTGCCTACTTACATTTACTCTCTAGACTTCGGTTGTAAACAGAAGCATTCCTCTAATCTCCAAACTGAATGGCCCATGACCACTCCTCTCCGATTCCTTTCATACCACTTCCCACAACAGGACTTACACACACACACACACACACACTCACACACACACACACTCACACACACACACAAACACACACACTCACACACTCTCACACACACACACTCACACACTCACACACTCACACTCACACACTCACACACTCACACACACACAAACACACACACACAAACACACACACTCACACTCACACACTCACACACACACACACACACATATATACGACTCCTTCCATCTGAAATACTATCGTACAATGAAATGAGGAACGTCTATTCACTTTTCAGATTGTCATGTGATGCTCACTGAGGGATTCCTGTGTAATGTTCCCCTGGCATTCTTTCTCATGCCTTCTGCTTCACTATTCAGCATAATGACCACCGTTTAAAATTATATACATTTGGCAATGCTCTTGGCTTTATGCATCTATGCGCTGTGATTTCCACAGGGGTTGAGACTGAGCATATCCACAACTGTGTGCCCACCAAGTAATATCTTATCTGGCATATGTAAATGTTCATGTGCATTTAAAAATAAATCAATAAGAAATATTTTGACATGTGTTTAATAATTATATACTTTAGGTGTTTTGTGAACACTGAAAGAAAGACTGAGAGTTTACTTAAACAGGGCTTAAAAATTATTTCACTGTCTTTAACATATCATCAAACTTTGCTCTTTATTAGCCATAATCCTGTCTTCCAAGTAGCTACTGCAGAAGAGATGCTTGCACATGCAACAGATCTTTATCGCTTGTGGCAGTATTATTTATTATTTATCCATGCTAAATATTTTAGTTTGTTCACAGTTTTCCAGAGATAAATAGACAATTTTTGACTTTAAACCTTTTATGTTTGCAAGAAAAGATACACATACATTCACATAAACATATATGATGTTTTCTGTTAAATAAAAGTCTTAGTTTTAAACGACAGTGCTTGAGTGTTCTTATTTTAAAACTGGTAAATCTAATGATAGTCTTCAAAAACCAGACTTATCAGTGATCATTTAAACCATTTAATTTAGTTATATATTCAAACTGTATGGGTGAAAACAGTCTTAAGAATTTTCACCAAAATTTATAAAATAAATTAAAATAAAATTAATCTAATCTAAATAAAAATTAAATTATTGTATAGCTAATGAAATACTATAGGTCTATGAAGTAAGGTACCTTGTTAATGACTATTTCAGATCTTTAGCTACACCACAAATTTTATTATTTATATATAAAATGAGTCATGAAAGCAGTGGTCATGCTACACAAAAACACAGCGGCCATAAAAATGCTGAAAGTTTTCATCAAATGCTTAAAAAGAGGACCATTAAAGGGGAAAAGTTAGATTTCAGAACTCTATGGTGATGTGCCCACAGCGGGCAAACTGCAGATGAGCTGCTTCTTATATAGTTTTTATGTTCTATACATTTTATCCAGAATAATTAAGGAATTGATTATCATGCGCTTTCTTTCCACTCTAGCCCCACCAGGCATGCAGGTGGATCTCTGAAGTATGTGAGTGTTCTCCTTTTGTGGTGATCCTAAAGTACCCACCAGATCCTTTAGAAAGCCCATTCCACCTCCTGCAGCTGCTTGTAGTGATCTCTCTGCTCCTCTCCCTTCTGGTCTCTCACTATCACGTTTTCAAGTTTGAGACACACACTCTGTTCCTAGTATCAGCAATTTCCAAATCTGTGGATGCATTCAAAGTTTTGTTGTTATTGTTCTTGTTGTGTTTTGTTTTTGTTTTTGTTTTTTTGAGACAGGGTTTCTCTGTGTAACCTCACCTGTCCACGAACTCACTCTGTAGGTAAGGCAACGATCTGCCTGCTTCTGCCTCCCGAGTACTAGGATCAAAGGCACGCACCACCACTGCACAGCTCAAAGTATTTTTTAAAGTTGTATATGTATAGTACTTTTTCTTCAAGCCATGCAATTATTCACGTGTCAAATATTTTATATTTTGGCACTATACATATTTTTTCACTTCTTTTCTTTTCTTTTTTATTTATACATCTGTCTCCAGACACCCCAGAAGAGGGCATCAGATCCCATTACAGGCGGTTGTGAACCACCATGTGGTTGCTGGGAATTGAACTCAGGACCTCTGGAAGAGGTATTATAAGTGATCTAAATACGGTTTAAGAATACATAGGAGACTGTATATAAGTTATATGTTACTACTTTACCATCTGTATAAGGACTTGGGCACCCTCTAATTTTCTTATGTTTGAGGGTTCTGAAACCAGTTCCTCACAATTACCAGAAGATAGACTATGAGTCTTCAGAACCTTACATCCCCCGATTCTACCCAGCAGTACATGCCAAGCCCAGTGTGGCCTTTTCTCACTTGATTTGGAGTTACAGCTGAGCGCCCTGCTTTAAACCTGCAATGTTCACCAGGGCCCCAATTTCAACTTTAGACATAGGACAGACAAACAGACAGACGGTGCCTGATTTTGGCAAAGCTCTAATCATATTCTGAATAATTGACTGATGTAAGGGAAATTATCATACTATTCTGATCTCTGAGATATCAGTTAAAACTGGGATAGAATCTCATTTTAACATCATGTTATATTTATATACGTAAAATATATGAAGAGCTAGAGAACACCAGGGTGTTGTTTGCTTGTATAAATAAAATAAAAGATGCTAGCATCCTTGCTTTGATGAAGAAATAAATTCTGGGTTTGTCCCTCTTGGTTACCTCTGCTTTTGCTGGCCTGTATGTATTCTGCCCCTGGAACTTGCAAAACAGAAAGACAGACAGAAAGAAAGACAGACAGACAGACAGACAGATAGACAGACAGAAAGAAAGGATAGGGTTATAAGTAAAATGGAATTGGCAAATATTATTGGGGTGATAAAAATGGTCTAAAATTAATTTGTAACAACTTCACAGTGTGATAAATTTCCTAAAGATTACTAATTTCTAACTTGGAATAGGTAAGTTATATGCAAAGCAACCTTATTTTTAAAAGATCTGTCTTTCTGTCATTACCCAGGGCACTAGGGCACTACCAAAAGACTCTTGGTAAATGTAGAATATATACTTTATTTTTCTTGAACTATGGACTTTCCTATTTGGTAATCAGAATATACAAATGCATTCTGCTAGGATTATGCTAATGTACAGTCATGTACTGAGAAGAACAGGGAGGCAGGTTATACATAGAAGCTGTCTTGACATTTGAGGTTGAGGAAGAGCTGGATCAAGGACATAATGATCCAAGCCAGAAGCTAAATTAAATATGAGGAGACTGCTGTCTGGGAGGGAGAATGAGGTGGGGTCCTTGAGTAGAGAACAAACAAGAATAGTGCTGATAAGTGCATATAGGGTTAGTGAATCAGCGTCTTTAGTTCTAATCCTGTTTGGGCTAGCTTGACCTTGACTAACTCATCCCACCTATTTTTTTAATCCATCAAATTTCAAATGATATATAAAGATAGTAATTCCCTTTGTCTACCTCCCTTAACTCTTACAGGGACACAATGAGGCTGTGTGTAAAGTATCCTGGAAAATGCAACATAGTATCAAGATGTTAAGACTGCTGTCAGGTTCAAAGGGAAACAGAAGCCTGGTCTTTGGGGGTGGGGGACTTGGGATGGTAATAAGAAGTTAAGCTAAAGATACCTTATTTAGCAGAGACAGAGAATCTATACACATTATAGGGAGGGTGCATGCATGAGCAGCCATCAGAAGCATAAACAAGTCAACTTGCTAAAACTGAGAATGAGTCTGAAGGACCATAAATAGATGTGTGGCTTTAACATTCTGATTTGCAGAATGTCTTGGAAACCTAAGGATTTCTTGAAAGCTTACTTAATAAAAGCAATAGCTACCTGAGATTAACACGTGTAGCAGAGTAGGTCTCACTATGGATTGGTGAGAAGAAAGCTTTACACCACTGTTGACCGCTCCCCCTTCATTACCAGTACCACCATAATGATGGCAGCACCAACCACCTCAACATAACAGCCATCAACACCATCAGAGACCAGTCCAACACCGTAAGGAATGAATACCCATCAGTAACCAGCTGAACAACACCAGCAGCAACCACCACCAGCACCCCAACACCAGCAGCAACCACCATCTAAGCATCCACACGCCTCTGCTATAAATTCCTAACTTAACAATAAAATTTAACTGCACGCAGTGGAGAGAGATCGCACATCATCCCATAAACTCCCCCTTCCTATTCCCTCTGTAGATCACCAGTGCTGTCAACAAACGCGGAAAAGTTTTGGGTAAATAATCCCTAAATAGCCTATATTCAGTAGAAAAAATAGTGTTATCGTATGCTTAAATATTAGTTAAAATGTAGATCTATGTTAAATAGTATTAAACCATGCATGCACACACACACACACACACACACACACACACACATCTTTGGAGATGTGACTAACTGGCATAGTGATGGTTTCATGGTTATTTATTTTTCTCCCAACTCATCAACTTGTGTACATTAGTAGGTCATCCCTATCTTAATAAGTGGGTTTTCAAAATAACTAATGTGCTAAAAATCTATCAAAAGTAAAATAATAAAAAAGTTACTGATCTATAAATGATGCTATCATAAGTATATGGTCAAATTATTCTTATCAGTATAAAAATGAAATTTGATCATTAGTGTAAGTTTACTTTAGCTCCACTCTACTCTATTAAAAAAAAAAAGTAGCAGAATAATCAACAGCCTCTTCACATCAAGCTTTGGGGACTTACACTCTGTTATTTCCTGTCAGTGTGGCTCCCCAAACATCTTGTGGTTCTTAAAATTGCTTTTTCTTATTCTGGGAAACTTGTATTCCAAAGGTAAGATGGGTGGACAGGGGTTTGCAGAAGCAACACCAAGTACCCTGAACACCCTCGCTCCCTCTGGGCCTGCCTCCAGCAGGGACCCAACAGCCATTCATTCTAAAACAGACTTGAGGCAGTCTAAGATATACAGGTTATCCAACCAAAAATCAAGAGAATACTTTTCAAACTAAGAAAACGTCCAACAAGTGAAAACATGAAAAATTAAATTTAAATTAAAACTAATATCAAGAGAATGAAGAAATAAGAAGGTTAAAGGAAGAAACTTTTAAACTCAAATTGAATGCAACATTAGCTAATAATTGCGTGTTTGGGAGAGTCTCTATCGGGATCTACTACTCTGCTACTTATCGTTTTAATAAAATGTACTTAAAATATTGAATTTGACATAAAAACTATGCAAAATATGGCTATGTACTATGTATCTATAATGTTCCAGGAAATATTCCCAGTTCTGAGGAATGCCTAGCAAGGAACACTGCATATAAAATCCCTGATCCCCAAACAATGTAGACAGCCAAGGGGAGAAGTAACATTTCTTTACACAGAGGGAAAAAGAACACAAAGACATGGGGTGGGAGTGTGCAGATGTTCAGGAAGGGAAGGGTGGCAGATGTGCAGGAAGGGTGGTGAGGAGGCTGTGCAGCTGCAGCATAGTGAGCCATGAGAGATGACTTCTTCTTTAACTAGGTAACCGGGCTTCCATGCCAAGCTCAGAGCTGAGATGTGACTACAGTAAGTCAGCCACAGGACACCAGTGAATCAGAAATGGTAAGTGTCTGAGTCTATGTTCTCTTTCTTAAAAAACCTGACCAATCTTCAACCAATGTTTTCCATTTTAGGTAAAGCAAGCATCAGGGCAACATGACTTTTTCTGTGTAATATAGGATAGATTAGTGTTGTGCAAACACACTTGCTCACATCTGATCTAAAGATTAAAAACAAAACAACCGCCTATATATTTTCTCCTGAAACTTTGTGTTATATGGTTAAGAAGTTTAAAACTTATAATCATGTATTTGTAAAATTACAAAGACTATAGTTTTTATAAATAGTGAATTTTAAAACTAAACTGTTGGGCCAGAGAGATGGCTCAGTGGGTAAAGGATCTTGCGACCAAACCAAATGACCTGGGTTCAACCTCAGGATATACATTGTAAAAGGAAAGAACCAACTCTGGCAAGATGTCCTCTGATCTATAAACAGTGGTATCGTAAGTACATGGCCAAGTTATTTTTATTAGCATAAAAATGAAATGTGATCATTAGTGTAAGTGTACAGGCCATGGAATGTACATGCCCAAATGCATAAGAACATATGCATGCATGCATGCACAAAATAAATAAATATGATAAGAAAACATTTTTTAAAGTGTTTTATATTGCATATTACATTTTAGAAATACTATATCAACCTTATGCCTTTCTTCTTCAGTGGGGAAATTTGTAGCTGATTTTTCTCCGTAAACTCACATCTAGCTTCTCCAAAGAATTTCACCCCAATGTAGCATATTTTATGTTGTTTACATTGAAAGCATTTTATTGCCTATATTACTATGTTTGTCTGCAAAGAACTATTTCATACAGCTGTTCTGTTTAGTATTCAAAGCCTTTCGAGATCGTTGTACCATGCACAGTGGTGATATTTGGAATGGATGAGAGAGATGCTTTGCTTTGCTAATTGAGGGGAAAACTGACTGCAAATGGGCATCTGAGACATGAGTCTATGCACATGCCTAAGATCTGGGGAACCGTGGTCTAAAAGCCTGTTGCTAAGTAGCTGTGCACACCTACCTGAACACCTACTTAAAGTCCCTGGTGAAGATCACCCATTTGAGTACTAAAGAATATCCAATTTTCTGTGTATAATCATGATCTTGCTGCTTAGCTTCCCCATCCTCTCTGATTGGGGATGAAAAAGGTAACCTATCATACTTCTTTAGGCAAATGTCTTTGTGAGGCAACTCAAGACATCCTATTTAAAGATGATAATCTCAGCTTTCACTTGACACTGATGGAACAAGTCTCCCTTTAAATGACCCCATGCTGCCTGTACTCAGGACCTTAGCTGCCAGAAAGTCTTCTTGTTAATGTTTTTCTTTATTCTTGAAATTTTTATATGTATGTACAATGAAATATGAACGTTTCCCCCCATTAACTCCTCCCAAATTCCCCCAACACAGCTCCTTCTTAAATTCCTGTCCTTTGAGTCCAACTGGTGCTACCCATGTGTGCGTGAATACAGGGCCACCCATTGGGGCATCGGAAATTCACCACCAGTAGATCACCCATTCAAACCAGAATGAGCCTTCCTCTCCCAGCAGCCATCAACTGTCCTTCTCAATAAAAGGTGGGTCTTGGAAGGCACCTCCTCCTTTATCTGGAAATTTTGTTGAATTGATCTAGTGCACCACCACCAAGGCTCAGAAACATCATGGATGAGGAAGAAAAAAAACCATCAAGAGTCAGAGGAGGAGAACAGTGTTGCAAGATGCTTACAGATACATAGCAAATAGCCATGAATAGACCTATATTTTGTATAGTTTTAGCATACATGGCTGTTGCATTCATGAATATATAGCAATTGTGGTTACCTGCCAACCAGCCTCTCCTGGCCTTAAGTTCAATGTCAATGACTCTCAAAGCCTCAGCTGAAAAATCAGTACCCAGGGAAGACAGCTTAAAAGGCACACATCCATGTGCATCTCGTATGCCTGGGCCAGGTCTGACCATCAGAGAACTGATACATAAAGGTACTTTTGATTATTGCTTTCATAAAACTTGCAGAGCTTTGCAGATAATACAGTAGAGTTTAAAAGAGCTAGCACCACTGGCTTTACTGACTTTCATAACAAAACAGACTGTGCTCTTTATGAAGACTCCTGGGAGAAGCTTCATCTTAGTGCCAAGAGAAACTACAGTCTCCTAAACCACTGATTCATCTTTGCTTCTGACTGCAGTTTCCTCCCACTTTCCAAGAGCTTCAAGCCAAAACCATGGCCCCTGTATCTCATGCTTAGTTCATTCTCACAGCTCTGGAACTGTTCTTCATTCCATTTTGCTCCCAACATGTTCTTTACCTTTGGTCTATTTTTACTGTGTCATTATGCATGGCTACAAATTATTATGCATGTAGACAGTGATATCCATAGAAACACACACACACACACACACACACTCTGTAATTTTACCCTATTGTACATGCTTTCTTTAAATCCATAAAGGAAACAGAACTTCCCTCTAAAATATCACCTACATTTAAAACTAGAGTCACAAATATGCTATAGTCTATCACATAAAAGCAAACTGCTAAGAACACAAGATATAATCATTTAGAGTGTCCAAAAGCATTTCTGAGATGGAAACAGAAGCATTTAACCCACAGAACAACAAGAAAACAGAAATAAGAGAAATCAAAACCCATTTTTTGGTTGCATTCAACGATCAATGTTTTAAACTCCTGTTTTGTGCCAGACGTTGGGATACAGATAAAGAATTGAAATGAAAATAAGAATGGTCCCTTCTTCAAAGAGACTACTAAAGTCTGCAGAGGAGAGGACAGGAGAAGAAAGCATATCAGACTTCACATGGAAACACCGACGGGAAAACATGTCTGTAGACTGTCTCAGACAACGTAGGAAATGTCTACAGTACAAAGTAAGTACAAATAAAAACTGAACAAAAGTGAGGGTTCTCTCAGGTCTATACCCCAGACCACAGTTATGTGCATGCAAATGCATATGTGCTTATATGCACGTGTGGGATATATATGTGTGCATACAAACCTATTCTAACCACACTATGAAATAAGTATAAACAGTTTAAATGCAGCTTTTAAAGATTGATTTTATTACTTATGTGTATACTTGCATCTGTATATGCATACTTGTCTGTATGAGTACTATGTGCACATGTCTGCAGGCCCCTGCAGAGGCCAAAGGAGGGTTATGTGTCTCTTCTGTGGTTGTAATTAGAGGCACCAGTGAGTCCTGTGATGTGGGTGCTGGAAACCAAGCCCACTAAACCCTGGTGCTCTTAACCACAAGCCAGTTCTCCAGCCTTATGAAATAAGTCTATATGAAACTGCACAAAACAAGAGAGCAGTTAGTGTCAATTACGAGGAAACAGAAAGCTGGATTAATTGGAGCAGTCCGTCTCATCCATCATCTATTATAGTAACTAAAAGGTTAACTTTTAATCCCAGCACTTGGGAGGCAGAGGCAGGCAGATTTCTGAGTTCGAGGCCAGCCTGGTCTACAGAGTGAGTTCCAGGACAGCCAGGGCTACACAGAGAAACCCTGTCTCGAAAAACCAAAAATAAATAAATAAATAAATAAATAAAAACAAAAATAAAAAAAGAAACTTAGGATGACAGCACCAGATTCGGTTAAGAAGAATAAGCTCATCCAGTGAGAGAGGAGCACCCATGGTTTACTATATAGCCAACTGGAGGATATTAACATGTATCAAACTAGAGCCCTCATCTCAGGCAGGACCAAGAGAACAGTTTCCACTCATGCTCTATTTGGATCCCTACTTTCCTTGTGCTGAAGAAATATACCCAGTCCATAGTGTCTGGGGAAGGCTATGGGCAAGGATATCACCACCAGTTCTCACAGTTGAAATTTGTATCCATACAAGCCATGTAAAATCCTCCTAAGGTCGGCATCTGACCAGAGAGATACCATAAAACATTTTCTCAAACATATTTTCAGTTTTGTGGCATATCCCACCACACTTGTTACAAGAATGTGCTTAAGACTTGAAGCTGGCATAACTCCCCATGCAGAGATGACTTCCCAGATAAGGGAACAGACCCTGAGTCACCTCTCTGGAAACTTTATAACTTTTTATTAAATGAGGAAAGTTTTTAGGGAAAAGCAGTCGAGTGGAAAGTTAAACAATCCATGACTTTTCATATTGAATTCCCGTTCCCCACACTCAGATTTTAAGACCAAAGCCTACAGGTCCTTTCCTGTACCTCACAGTTGTGCTTCTCTCCTATCAGCATCACTGAGCCCTCAACCTCTCAGATTATTGGGCCCTTGATTGCTATCTGATGAAGATTCTCAGGCTCTTGAACTGCTTAAAGTCACATTCAAGTGTAGCCTGTTTGTGCACTGGGTTGCTCAACAAGGTAGACACCATTTATATAAGTCTGATAGAGTCTCTTTAACACAGGCTCCCAGAGCAAAGCAATTGCACTGATTCTGTGTGACGACTGCATACAAGCCAGTGCAGCTCCCAAATGCATCAATGAATTAGCTAACCTAGTGTGCACCATACTGTACATGCAGGATGCTGAGGCACCTCTGCTGCATGTCCCTACATCTCCCTGAGTTTTCCAATCCCTGTTCATTACCAAGTAGCAGGTCTCTAATCTCAACTTGTGCACTTTAATCCCTAGGCAAATTTGCCTATGTCCTTCCAGCTTTAGGCTCAACACTGGCACAGAGAAGAAATTTTAAGCATTGTATGAGATTTACATTGATGCAAATCTTCAACATTGCTTGACTAATATATCCATGCCTTATCTGCAATGTGGTAATTCTTTAAAAAAATTTATGCTACAAGAACTATAAACAATATCAAAGATAAATCACAAAATAGGAAGAAGCTATTTGTGGAAATCAAATATGTACTCTTTAATATATATTCTTAAAAACTGCTAAACTCCTCCAGGTTCAGGGAACCCTATAGAAGAGGAGGCAGAAAGATTATATGAGACAGAGAGGAAGAAGACCACCAGTGAAACAAGGTCTCCTAAATACAGAAGGATGGATGCACAAACAAACTCACAGAGACTGGCAGCATGCACTGGGCTTCATACGTATGAGCCAGATGAGGTCCCAGAGCTGAGATGAGAAGTGGACACATTCCTCTCTCTCCAACTGATAACAGTTCACAAAGGAGAAATTACTTTTCTTCAACAGAGTCTTACCAGGCATACAAACCACTCTTATAGGCAGGCCCCATGCCCCTCAGTAGATAAATGGCCAACACAAAACAAACTCAGGGACATCTTTGGAGGTTTTTTCCCATAATATTTTGCCAAAACATTCCTTTCTTTCTTTGTTTCTTTCTTTGTTTCTCCTGTACAAATTCTTTGTGTATAAATTATGGCTTCCATTTTTGTGTTTGTATGGGATTCCTGTGTGTTCCATGTGTGTGTGTCTATAGAGAAAATCTCTTAGGTATTGTATGGATATGTCACCTGTCAATAAAATAGTCTGTGACCAATAAGGAAAAGACAGGAAGTAATAGGTGGGAGTTCCAGTACAAAGGATGAAATTTGGGGAATTGGAGACAACACAGGAAATCATCCTGGGAAAACCAAAGGAGGACAGACACATGGAACCTGAGCAGAGGTAACCAGCCATGTGACTCACATAGAATAGGATAAATGGGTTATTAAGTCACGAGCTATCCAGGGAACAGAGCTAAAGCTTATGGCCTAGGTATTTGTAAAATAATAATAATAATAATAATAATAATAATAATAATAATAATAATGTCTCAGAAAAGGATAGTTACCAGTCTCTACAACTATGTATGTTTCTTGTGCTTTTCCTTTGGCTTTTCTGTTTGTGTTGTCCTATTCCTAATTGTGTTTTTGGTTTTGGTTTTGTTTTTTTGTTGGCTTCTTTGTCTTTTGAGACAGGGTCTCTCCATGTAGCTCTGGCTTTCCAGGAAGTCATTCTGTAGGCCAGGCTGGCCTTGAGCTCACAGAGGTCTGCCCACCTCTGCCTCCCTGGCAGTAGGATTAAAAGTGTGTGCCACCATGCCCAGCTTATCTTATTTTCTTATTATTCTTTAGATACCTTTTTTTCCCTAAAGAAACCAAAACATCGTAAATGGAGATGGGAGAGGAGGTGAGAAGGATCTCAGAAGGGTTGGGAGAGGAAAAAAAAATATTCAGAATATATATATTTTCTGATTTTATATTGAAAAATCTAACTTTCAAAAAAAGAAAGCAACCTCTCCAAAAAGCTTCAGCATTTCACCATTAACTACAAACATGAAGAATGATCACAGTTATCACAAGAGCATTCCATTAAAGAGGAATATACAGGCACATATGTAAGAGAACTACATGCTCCTAATACTAGAGAGACACATAATGGAAACAAACCAGCAGTTGCTAGGTAAAGGAACTGTGATGGTGTTGTCAATCTGGCAGACTTTAGAATATCAGGGACATGAGGTCCATCCTGTGAGGAATAACTTGATTAAATATTGAGGTGGGAAGAGCCATCTTAACTATGGGCAGCATTATTACCAGGGCATGGAACCCTGAACTTTATCAAATGGGGAAAACAGGCTGAGCAAAGAATGAATTTGTCCCTCTCTGACTCTGGACTGCAAGTGCAATGTGACCTGCTCCCTCTCACTCGTGTGACACAGTCTTCTCCACCATGGTGATAGACTGTAACCTGGAACTCTAAGCCCAAATAATCCCCCTCTCCCTTAAACTGCTTAAACTGTGTTAATTAGTATTTAATTATAATAGCAGGAAAAGAAACTACAACAGTCACTAGCTGCTGGCACTGTGTTAAGCACTATCATCTCATTTATCACTGCTAAAAACTAGGAAGTCCACATTCCCAGTTATGGCAATTCTTGTAATCGATGACAATGGTGCACAAAGAAACTGAACCACTTGCCCAAGATCAAAAGATGAGTGACAGAGCCAGAGTGGGAACAGATTAGCTTTGTCAGAGCTTGGGCTCTCCACACCTAGGTGATATTTTCTTTTAAATCTTAATCCTTTAGAAACAAGGGAGAAACTGTTGACTGAAAGCATTCTTGGAGTAGAGTAAAATGTGGGTGCTGAATTAAAGGTCACAAAGAATATAGAGTGAGGTCTTCACAGAACCAGACATACAAAGCATTATTTTCATTCATCAGCTCACCCAGATGTTCCAGTCAGAACTTGTTGCTGTAAATGTTGCTCACTGGCATACCACACGTCTCACCCCCTTTATTATGATGCTTTCTGCCTTTGCTCCTTTCCCTTGACATCCCTACACACCTCACCACCTCTATTATGATCCTTTCTGCCTTTGCTCCCTTCCCACAGGTAGAAATTCCTTGCTAAGCTTCCGGTGGGTTCATCTTCCAGTTTTCTCCCATCCCCTTCTCCGAGTGGTCTGTGCTACATCAAGGGTTATCTGCCCTCTCAAGGACTGTAGCTCCTATGGTCACAGCTCCCCTGCTCTCCCAGAATAACCCACCAAATTGATCTTCTCAGACTCAAGCAAAGGGAAATCCCACTTCTATCTTCATCTAAATCTGGCTTTACATGTGCTTTGAAGTCCACAGTACTTCTTCTTTTAACCATTTTAAGAATAAACCAGCTTTATGGTTATAATCTTTATCAGAATAGTCTAATTGTTCAATAGGAGGGAAACCCACAAGACTCTGAAAGATTAGTCAGAAAGAAAATGTAAATAAATAAAGGCAACAAACTAAGAACAAGCCAAACACAACACACAATTTGTGTGTGAGGTGTTTTCCAAGATCCCCATGAGTTGAAGGCTCACTCCCCACTCAGTGGATCCAGTCACTGATAGACAACTGAGCTTCATCAATAGGCAAACCCAGTGCTGAGTTCATTCTAGATGTTCTGTCTGGTATGGTGCTTCCTCAGAGCAAGTGTAACACTGAGAGTATGTCTCGGAGAGGATGTCTCAGAGGGGCAAACCTGGCCATGTACACTTCCTTTCTGTCTTGTTTGCTTCCCAGCTTCCGTGAGATCAGCTGCTGTCCTCCCTAATGCCTGCTCCATCAAGCTGAACTGTCTTGCTTCAGCCTCAAAGCTATAAAGCTGGAAACCTCTGAAACCATGAGTCAAATGGAACCATGTCTCCTACAACTTAATTCCTTTGGGTATGTTTGTCATAGTAATGAGAATCTGGTTAGGACAGTACACAAAGGAAAAACACATGAAGGAAAACCAAGCATGAAAGCCATGGCAAACACATCCATTTTCTTTTCGTCCATTGTACTAACCCCTCTTCCATCAACTTCATTTTTGCTAAAAAACTTTTCTGTTCCTTCCTACCACTCCCTTCAGATGCTCGCTCCTGAAGATGGAATATTGACGGTTTTCACTGTTGCCTCTTCTGCTCTGAACACAGTTAAATGTTCAAAGAAGACTGAAAGAGCAGAGGATTGAAGGAAATGAACTTCTCTGCTTCATCCTACTCTACAAACAAAATGTGTTTGCTCTCATAGTCTAGCCAACCTATTTACACAAAATGCTCCAAGTTCTTTAATGAGTTTAGATTAAGTTCCAAGGAAGAGCATCGTCTGACCAGATACAATTCTAAAGTACTGAGACTCACCAACTGATCATCCCCTAAAAATGTACTCAGTGACTGCTTTTGGGAAAGGGAGGGAAAGAGCATGACAGAAATCATGCTCAGGGGATGAACTAAATTCATTACAAATACAATTTCCTAAGCCATGTTTTTACCTACATGAAAACTAGCTTATGTATGCACACCCCACTGGTATGCATATACCCAAGGGGTAATCATATCCCTTGTAACAGCAGAAACTTAATTGCCAAAGAAAAAGAAACATAACTATGTTATTAGCAATAAAATACCAATAGACCCATGAGGCTTCTCATATGCTAGATGGTTTGCTAATTAACACCCCAATGATCTCAACCTAGAATTCTCTCTAGGTCTTAAATGATTGGTTTAGGTTAGATTTTTCTTGCTTAATTCCTTGCCATGATTTTTGTCTTGCAGTATTGGAGCTTGAGCCCAAGAGCATCATACACCCTCTGATACTAAACTATATCTACAGAGCTCTTCTTGCTCTTTTATTTTGAGACAGGGTCTCACTAGGTTGCCCAGGCTGGCCTTGAACTCACTTTATATCTAAGGCAGATCTTCAACTTGTGATCCTCCTGCCTAAGGCTCTTGGTTGGATGAAATTACATACCTGGACCACCAAGCCTGACTTTTTGTGAAGACGTTGACTACCATGGTATTCCCAAGGACAAAGGGAATGAGTGAAAAGTTTATCTCTTAGGAGCCATGGTTATCTCAATGAATGAAGGCTTTGGCTTTAAGTCAACCTAAGGAGATATTCCAAATGCATCCACAATTGACTTTGATTAGGCAAAAGTAATAAAAGCTTAGACCTGCCAGTACTGTTCTTATTGCTCCTACTCTAAGACCAGCCCCTTTCTGACTCTTTCCAAAACCGTTAATTATTGATACACTCCCTCAAATGCCTACGGTTTTGTTCCACTTACTCCTTGTCTGGAATCCCCTCTCTTCTGCCATTTCTGCAAGTCATGGCCTACTTGTTCTATTTATGACAGTCTACTCCCAAGCTAGATGATTTATGCACCAGGCTGATCCTTACTCATTTATAACCTTTTCAAGGACAGGGGTTGTATGTTTTGTTTGTTTGTTTCCTTCCTTGGCACCTAAGCCTGTGGAGATAACTCAATATATCCTCATCATTTACATTAGTTAAATTCTTATGGAAGCAAAGTCATTTCGAGAGGTTTGTTTTATAGAACTTCTAGTAGACTACATCCAGTTCCCTCTCTGTCTCTTTAGCCTTTTCACTGTGAGCCACGTAGCCACCCTATTATAAACTAACTTCTCTACATGGACTGGATGCTGCCACAGGTTTTACTTGGTTATTCCCTATCCTTTCTTCAGAGGACTTGGTATTTATCCTACAACAGTTACTAAGCTAAGACTTGGGATACAGAGATGAAAGTATAGTCCCTGCACTCAAGAAAAAATGGAGAGGGGATAGCAGAGGGAGAGGAAGAGATTGTTATAATATGTAAGGTTCTAAGAGATCTTCTTGCTGATGGATACAAGAGGAAGAGAGCTAGCTAGGTCAGTTCTGGCCAATAGGGCTTAATAAGGACAGCATCTAAAGGATTTCTGTGAGATGATTCCTAAATATGCCTTCAAAGTTTACCGTGAAAAGAGGGGGACATTCTAGGCAGAAGGCATAGCATGTGCAAAGGCAAGGGGCAAGTCAGAACAGTTAACATTGCTAAGCACTGCAAATTGTTTGTGAACATCCCATGTCTGCTTCAGAACAAGGCAAACAAGGAAACAAACCCTGAGCATTATGGTAAATGTGGTTTAAAAAAGCAAAGAGATTTAGTTCCATATATGCTGTCCCACCCAAGCTGTCAACTTAGGATCCCAGGGAACAGGTGAGGTTTTCCAAAGAATGGGATTGTTATGTCACCACATGGCAACAGCAGAAAGCAATTTCACTAATTAATCTCTTTCAGTCAGTCAGGTAACAAAATCACACACTGTAGGCACTTTGGAAAACAGCAAGACGCATGTCGCAATAACAGCAAAGATTTCTTTTTATGAAAAGAAATTCTCAGTGATTGAACCAAAGGTACAAACTGCCCAAGCAACTGGATTCTCTCAGAAATGTGACAGCAAGAACACGGGCTAAGAATCAAAAGGAGATGAGCTATATGAAGCCTGAGTAGACAGGGCTCTGCAAAGGGGATGGACCTATGTGGCTGCTTCTGTAATGTGTCTAATGCTGCACACAGGATGGAGATAGCATATGCAGAGTAAATATTAAGCAAATTCATAAATGCAAGAAGGAATAAATCCTACAGAGTCACTTAAATAATTTAAGTGCAGAAAAGAACCCTAATCATAGTGTTTGTAAAATTCTTAAAATGTCCATAAGGAAAGCAAAATTTCAATAATAAAGAAAAATCGTTAACCATACAAGCATGTAACAAATTACCATAAACATTTGCTTGATATGACTCACGCTGACTGGTACAGCTACGTAATCTGCAGTGAGTGAGGCTGGACATAATGGTCACCAATGAGTTAGCTGACACAAAGCAGTTTTGTGAACAATGAATGACAGAGTTAAATGTCAGCTGTGTATTGTGGAAGAGGTCCCACACCAGAAATAAAGCAGGGTTCCCAGTAAGTAGATAAATGAGCTCTGCACTAATTTTACCTTGCTTGGATGCCCAGTGGATCTCTAACCTTAGGAAATGACTTTATTTCCTTAACTTGTAAAAAAATAAGGTCAGATGTTCCTCAAAGTGCCTCAGGGTAAGCAAGTGATCACACCTAAGCCCTGATCGTGACAGGTCATTATTTTCATGCTGATCTGAGGCATTCTGATGGTCACATCAGTTTGAGTTCTGAGAACCCTGTCGGGTCAACAGAATGTGCAGCTCACCTCCTTCAGGTAGACCAAACACGAGTCAAGAATGTCCATCTAATTAGTAATGAATAAATGGAAACACAACATCTCACATTTTTTTTCATGGCTTGGCTGGCTAGCATCTTTGGAAAAGATCTGGACCAAGCCTAAGGCAACAGATACAGAATTTGAGTTCACATAGACAGTGGCAAGGTCTAAAGTAGACGGGTCCTGAAGACATGCTTCTATACTTAGATCATCTCTGACCTCCAATCTTCTCTACTTGCCCCCTCTTCACCATGTATGAGAATACCCCATGGGGAGTCAACAAGAACAATGTAAGTGAGAAAGGCTACCAGCTGACAGAAGCCAAAAGACCATTTGGAAGCTACCCAATGAAGGGTTAAAGACTTCTAATAGCAAAAAGGTCCACAAAACCAGTCATGATATGTTTGAAAAGTTCCTTGGTTTTTCAGCCTTAACTAACAATAGTCTGGCTGGAGAATCAAATGCTAAAAAAAGGGAAGAATTTTCCCCCTTTCATCTTGCATTATTTTAGGGCTGTGAGTTGGTTCTTCTCCAAAGTTCTGCCATCTCCTGCTACCACCCAAGATGTAAAGCTTGCAACATAAACATTTATGACAGTCTGGATGGATTATTATTCTACTGATAACATGGTTTTTCCCTCCCCTAGGAGGCTAATCTACTGACTGTAGTCCAAAATTCAGTACGGTAACACAGATCTGAAACACAGTCCCTGATGCAGCTCACGAAGCATCTCTCCTATTTTATACAATCCGTCTGTGCTGCCAACGGTTATAGTGAGTTCCTTTCTAAGTAGATCACCATGGCTGGTGGGAGAAGTGGTTTTGATTCTCAGCTGAGAAACAGTCTTCCCTCTAGGAAGCTGATGTGGGAGTTGTACATTACTCCCTTTACTCTGTAAAATAAGCTCATGGAAGGATGGTAAAGAAGAATATATTGGTTTAATTGTATTGAGGGGCAAAAGAAAAAATCCAGCCAACTTCATTCGGTTTCCAAAGGCAGGCTGGATCTTATAATCAAATGAGTTTTGTATCACTCACAGACTCTCTTGCTTAACATAAAGACCATTCACACAGTAAACATGCCAAAAATTAAAGGCAGTCCAACCTAGGCAGATCTAGTAGAGTCCCATTAATTAACATGAAAAAGTGATGCTATTTATGGTCCCTTGGTAATCAACTATGGAAAATAGAATCAATGACAAGAATACCTGCAGAGCCATGAGGTGATATGTTTATTAATGCAGAGAGTTTCATCTCTTGGTTACATTATAGTTTCAACACTTGCATTACCTAAAGAAAAGCTGCAATGTCTCTAGTTGTCTTATGGTTTTCATTGCCACTGAGTCTGCCAATGTACACATATGTGTGTTCAGTGTGCACATACGTGTGTTCAATATGCATGCATGTGTGTTCAAACATGAAGATCAGAAGCAAGAAAGACAGAGTGCAGGAAGCAAAAGAATAAGAATGGAGACTCTTGGTTCACAATGTAAGGGGCAGGTTTCAAATTAAAATGTCACCCACAGAAATAGTAGGACAAAGGTTTGGATGGAGGCTGTGACTAAGGAGCATGACGAATGAATAGCGGCGTCTCTACCAGCCTAGGAGTTTGAGACCCTTTTGAAGTAACTTCAGTGTGCTACAGTTACTCAGCAGTAAAATAACACTCAAATAAAATGTTGCAGTGACTTCATCACACTGAGGGTACAGGCTCCACACAGCCCAGCTCTTTATCAGTGCCTGGGGTACTTTTCTCTGTAGAGACACAGCAAAGGCATTAACATGGCAGCCTGCTGCAAAACAAAGAGACCCTGATTCCATTCCCAAAGGCATATCTGGAAGTGAGGTGCAGAAAGTGGGGAGATCACACACACACACACACACACACACACACACATGGCTTGCTAGAAAATGCTATCTCAGAGATTTTCCTACAATTCCTTAAACATGTGGCAACAGCTATTAAAATTATGTGACCATAATTTCAAAAGTAAACATTACATCTGTATATACACTTGTATATGTGTTTATATATATATATATATATATGTGCATATATACATACATATGTGTGTTTATATCTATACATACACAGATAGATAGATAGACAGATAGATTGACTGATAGATAGATGTATATACATATACATGTATATATGACTCTGGTTACTTAGAGAAACAATCCATTGACTGATACAAAGCAAGACTAAGGGATCACTTTGCTCAAAGCTAAAGTTACTGCTAATTACAATGCAATCCTTTCCAAGTGTACTGAAAACTACCCACATGTGAGAATTGAAGAGACTATGTCCAAGATACCTACGCTGATCTAGCTCTTCCCATTTCCAATGAATATCACAAGTTGCCAGCCCCAAACCCTCAATAAATTCCTTTCAGGTGGAGTGGGGATTCCTCAAAGTAAAGAGCTGGAAACAGAGAAGTCTTCCAGGTGCATGCCCATCTTGCCATGAACCATGGTTGTGTGCAGGAAAGAGTAGACACCAGGGTTATAACCCTAGAACCTCTGAAGTCTTCCAAACATCATTTCAGGATTCAGACTGCAGTCTGCAAGAACAACCCCCTCTCTCTTTTCTTATTAACCCATTTGCTCATTCTCCTCTAGAATGGATTGGGAGGGATCATATAAACATCTAAATAGTCAAGCTATTTAAGCAGATGTTTTCAAGCCTTTTAAATGCAGGAAATAATACAAACAAAATATAATAGTCACCAAAATTCAGAATGCAAATAAAACACCAAGATGTATCTACTTTGGACCCAGGAAACAGGGTAAAGGCATATGTCATCAGGACTAGTTTAAGAAAAATCCACAGACAGTAGAAATAAAAGTAGTGTAACAGAGCAAGGCAGCCCCCAAACTTCACACTCCAAACCCCCAAGGAGCAAGGGGACCAATCAGAAGCATCACCCCATTGCTTATTACAAAAAACACGAGGATTGAAGGCTAAATTATACCTGAGGGCACCTCTCCCTAGAATTTAAATTCCCATATACAAGAATATAACCAATATTCAGTCCAAAACTTATTTTTAAAAATGAAGGAGAATGGCAACTTTGAAACTTATCCTCTGCACTGTTGTTTGACCAACATAATTCTGTGCTAAGGAAGGAAGGAAGGAAGGAAGGAAGGAAGGAAGGAAGGAAGGAAG
>JADRCH010000033.1:6049734-6109417 GCA_019843965.1 Rhynchomys soricoides
AAGGAAGGAAGGAAGGAAGGAAGGAAGGAAGGAAGGAAGGAAGGAAGGAAGGGGAAGAGAAGGGAAGGAAGGAGGGCTCCCTATGAAGAACGACCCCTGCAGTGCACAAGTTCAGCAAGGTGAGACTCCAGAAATACTCTGGGTTTCCTTTGGGCTCCCTGAGGCATCCAGTAACAGACTTTTTAAGTTGCAGTGTTCTTTACAGCCACCCTGGGAGAGCAGGTGGGAAATGAGAACACCAATAAGACTACCTCGGAATAATCTACCTGCCAAGCACATGGTCTCTTTTAGAAAGCTCCTTATTTTCTCTTGGAAAAGTCTAACCATTCCAATAGCTTCGGAGCTTTGATCTCTCAGCAGGAAGATGAAACTATCTTGCCAACTCCAAAACAATGTTTTTCCCGTAGCTCCCCACCACCCTCCGAAGAAGAAGCTCCACACGCGGTTTGCAGAACTGGGTGCCGAGACTCTGAAGCGATGAGGTCATGCAATCTACTTGCCTTCCCAGCGCAGGATTCCTCTCACTGCTAATGTTCCTGCCCAAGTTGTAAACCCCACCAGACACGGGGCCATTCTGGACCCACCAGCAGATGTTTAAAGCACAGCTGCCCATATAGACTCTGACATAACTCACACGTGTGTGCTCGTGAGCTGGAAAGATGGAAGTCTTTGCTGTGTGGCAGGTCACCCCTGGTCCCTCCAGATTCTGAGGGGGTACCCCTTAGGATGCTGAGGAATCCTCTCTTGCTGGAATCTATCAGCCAGCCTGCACAGATCCCCTGCACACTGCTGCAGTTTGCTGTGGAGAACACATTTGCTTAGCTGCTGCTTCAAGGACAAAGAGAGCTAGCACTTATGTTTCTGTCATAGCCGGAGGGCTCCGGTTTATGAAGAAATAAATAAATCAAAGACAGACTATGCAGACAAATGACCCCAGGCATTTTAGTTGACTGGGTCCCTCCAGAAAACGACCACGAGAACGGAAGAACCGTAGAAGGAAGGTCACTAAGCCAAGCTGGGAAGAGAGGGAGCAATCCGTTCACTGCAGTAGAACAGCTCCTTCAAGGCAAGCACTTACCATAAAAATAGAAAGAGTCAACAGAAGGAGAAGGGATCCTTCCTCGGTGTCTGTGGTAGACAGAAATTCACAGCGAACCTCGGCAAAGTAATGGGAGGCTACAAGCCCTCCACACACAAGTCCTTTCAGCCTCCCATCCAGCCCGCATGCAGTTGTTTGTGCTGTAAAACCCGAGAAGTCTGGAACAGGACTCTCCAGAGAGCAAGCAAGCCGGAGTGAAAGCAGCCAGCTGGGGACCAATTTCACCACAGTCTCAGAGCATCATTCCCAGGACAGGTCCTCCCCACCGGGTGCAGGGGCGGCATGGGGTGGGGGAAGGGGGCATCAAGCTAGGCTTTGGAAAGCAAGGTTTGGGTTAGGGAAGAAGCCTCTCTGGAGTGGAAGGAACTGCCGGTGAGCACATCAGTATTCCATATCAGTTATTGCCAGCAACCAATCAGCCTAACCAGGGGGCTGTTGTCAGTGTGACAAGAGAGTGCAGATGACAGGCAGTCCTGGGAGCTGCAGGACAGCTCCCTGCCAGCAACAGAAGTTTGGCAGGATTGGCAGCTTGCCCTCTCTCCGGTCTCCGTTAATATTTGCTTGCTGTTTGTCAATTTCCAAAGCCCCATAGTTACGTGGGCCACTCAGCAAGTTCCCGAGGCAGTCCACTACGCTCTTTCTGCAGGAAGCCAGAGTGGACTGACGTGAGTCCTAGCTAGTGACTCCTCACACATCCGACAGCTCTGACAGGACCCTCCACAAGGTCATCACCAATTCGAAAATGGCACTCTGGACCTCTGCCTCTCTATGACGGAAGTGTTGGTTGAGATAGTCAGGAATAGGGCTTTGCATATCATGGGAGAAATTTAGACAGAAAAGGGTTAAAGGTCTCTATAGGAATTTGATCCCTTCATCTTCGTGGAGAGTGGTGTTTTATAGAGATGTTGTTCAATGTGAGTTTCTAAGGACAGTTTATGTTTCTCTTTGACGACTCTTAAATCACCCAAGATTTAAGACAGGACATGTGTACTCTTGGTAAACTGTATCAATTTAGAAGCACTAAAGTGAGACACCACATTTACACTAACAGAAAGGAACCCAGACCTTCATGGCCAATGAAGAATAATTCTACACTTTTACTACTTGTCTTTTTCTAAAATCATTCTAGTATGTTGAACCTGGGAAGCTGGTGACATACATCTTAAGCTGTGTTTGCCTGTGATGATTAAATTGGACCAGAAAGTGGTTTCCGAGGCTAAATGCTAATTTAGTGAGAGGCCATAGTGAAACTTGCAGGTTTTTTAACTTTGGAAGCCGGTTTAAGGTCACTTTCTTAGCAGAAGAACCAATTCCCTTTTCCAGTCAGGAGTAAATAGGAAGATACTAACCCTTTGCGTTTTTGTGTGATGCTGCGTTTCTAATTATAGTTCTCTTTTCTCTTAGAGGTTGGACATTCCCTGGACATTCTCTGATGCCTTCCAGCCATGGGCAAACTGCAGGCTGACATGGAGGAGCCTGAATACCACTACTTAAGGGGAGGGAACTCTGGAGGAGGGGACTTCAAGAGGGTCAGCATTTGGGATGTTAATTTTTTAAAGGGGGGGGGTACACTCCAAGCAGTTAGCCAGGCTCCAAAGTGAATCATAACAGAAGCCCATAAAAATGTTCCACATCAAAGGCAAGTGTAATAAAATGAAGTTTCTTCTCTTAATTTATTCATCCACTTTACATCCCAATATCAACCCCCTCCTCCTCCCAGCCCACCCCCACCCCCTGCAGCTCCTCTCTCCAAAATGAAGTTTCTTAAATGAGGAGGCAAAGGATGCTTACCAGAGTAGTAGTATGTATATTAAAGTGAACTCTGATACACTCGAATTCTGCTTTATTCTTGATCTCAGCCAGACTCAAGCCACAAATATAGAAAGACCAGCAACAAGATGTAAAGGGCTTCTGCCCCCAAGAAATTTACAGTCCCACAGGCAAACTTAAATCTTCTCTTGAGACACTATTATCTTGACCAAGGCAGAAACTACACCTTAAAAATGCATCTCAGGTGAATCAAGCTGTGAGGCTGAACTTTAGGCTCTGAATTGCTGTCATGGGGCATTTTCTATATAGCCAACCCTATCTGCAAAACATCAATGCACAAATAAACTTTATTATATCTAGTTATTTTGTTTACCTATGGGGGTGGTAGGTACATACATCCCATGGTATGTGTATGGAAGACAGCTTGTGGCAGGCAGTTCTCCTGCCATGCAGGTCCCGGGAATTGAACTCCAGTTGTCAGGTTTTGCGGCAAGCACCTTTACCCTCTGAGCCATCTCTCTGGCCCACTTTTAAAACCTAATTTTTGATGTTCTTTAGCATAATGCTCCTAAGATGACAAAAACATGGACAGCATATCAAATGACATGTTTAAAGAGAGTATTATTTAAAGCTCCTGAATAATTGAGATTAATACTGTTTATGAAACAGATTCAATACCTTGACTATATTGGAGGATAATGAAACAGGAAAAGGGATAATTCTGCAGAAATACAAATTGCCCAGTAGATTAAATAATTGTACAATCTATACGGCAATTAGGTCAATGAAAATGATATTCTAGTCACTCAAATGTAATTAACTTTGAAAGCTTGGTCATTTCTCTATTTCTTTCTCTCTCTCGAATGATAATAGAAATTACTCAGCTTCAGGCAAACAACATTTAATTTTGTAATGTACAAACAAAAAAATCAGTTAAACTGGAGGTGTCACACTGAGCCTTGCTCACCAGTACCTAACATGTCATAGGTTCCAAAAAAAAAATATTTGTTGGATGGACATTTGATTGGCCAAGAAGAATCTTGCTAAATTTCTAAAAGTCCATGATTGAATGCCTTCTTTTAAAAGACTTCTAGATAGGCTGAACTTTCTTTCTATAAGTTGAATTCTGTACCTACATAAGCCATTTGTTTAAAAAGAAAAAAGATCACTTTTTCTGGAAATCATCTCTGATCCAGGAAGTTTGCTGATAATGCTTTATAAAGTCCAGAGATAAAGATCCTTCCAGGTTAGTCTTCCAAAACCAAGACAAAAACAGTAAAGTTGAGGCCTACCTTTGGGAACCAGCATAAGAAGAAATATTTAAAAAAAAAAAAGTCTTATTTTACAAGGGTAAATGCCTATATAATTCTGTGTACACGTGTTCACAATTTGTGTGTGAATAAAGATGCCACATACTGCAGGAGGCATGAGGGTCAAAGAGCAACCTCAGTATGATGGTTATTCTCAGTTGTCAACTTGACTGTATCTGGAATGAACTACAATCCAGAAATGCAGGGCACACCTGTGATCAGATCTTGAGGCTAGAAGACACAGGCTTTTGATCCAGTTCTCAACATGGGATGATAAACACTTTTGATCCAGATCTTGAAGCATAGTGGGGCCATGAAAAGTTTAGAAAAGGTGGTACATGCCTTTAATCCCAGGAGACAGAGACAAGCAGACCTCTGAGTTCAAGACCAGCCTGGAACAGAGCAAGTTCCAAGTAATGAACAGCTGAGATCCAGTCATGGTGGGACACATCTTTAATGTGGACCATACCTTCTGCTGGAGGCGTATGTAAGAACAATGCAAGAAGGAAGACTTCTTTTTTCTGCACTTGCTTTCATTTACTTGCCAGCACATCTGTTGGAACCTACTTCTCCAGGATTCCAGCTTATACAGAAGGCCAGATAAAACACCTAGCCTCATGGGACTGAGCAGCTACTAGATTCTTGGACTTCCCATTCACAACTGCCCATTGTTAGGTTAGTTAGTTGGACTGCAGGCTATAAGTCATTCCAATAACTTTCCTTAATATATAGAAACATTCCATAAATTCTGACCCTGACAAATACACTCAGATATGGCCCTGGCTGCCTACTTTATTTGAGGCAGGGTTTCTTTGCTTTTTCTGGGTTTGTTTTCTACTATGTTTACTGGGCTAGCATGTCTGATAGCTCTCAGAGATTCTCCTGTCTCCCTTTATAAGTACTGGGACTAAATACATTCATGCTAAACATCCAGAGTTACATGGGAATTCAGCTCGGGTCCTCAGGCCTGGATGGCAAATGCTTTTGCTTACTGAACCATCTCCCTAATTCCATTTAACACCAAGACCTATTAAAGGAGGCATGAGAATCAGAGAAACTTAAAAACAATTTGTTCATCTGATGGTTTTGATAGCCGTTATAATTTACATAAGGTAACCATTCTGTCTAAAGGTACTAGCTACTTGCTAATCCATTTAATTTTCTTGGGCTTTCCACTAGTGATACCACATATCTTTCATGCCTGATACATTCACTGCTAAAATATGAGTATGTTCACACAGGGATGGTGAAAGGAGATTGCCTATGTGCAGAATCCAGAATGTGGCCAATTAGATTTGGCTCCAAGATGCTTCCCCTTTTCATGGAAATATACTGAAGTATACACAAAAGCCTTCAGGAATGTTTTCTGACCCAATCCGTGTGGCTGCGAAGGGGATCTGTCCCCATACTGTCACCTCAATGAGGGAAGCAGAACTGAGTAAGTCTAAGTGAGGCAAAAAAGCTCATTTTACTTCCGAGATAATACATATAAACCTTTTGCGCAACAGAAAAAAATCATGCTCATAATTTAAAGGGAAAACAATGCACATTTATTGATTTATTTTCCTCAATAAATTTTGACCCTACATTTTCATGTAAAGCCAGACTGAGTCTCCTCAATCACTAGACAAATAAAAGAAAAGAATATTCCAGACAAAGTGTGGGATTTAAAGTCCCATTTCTCCTATCAAAATTGTCCTTCTGTTTTCTGTGGGAGGTCTGGAATGCAGAGGGAAGATTTTGGCCTTCTAAGAGTCACTGCCTGGCTGAGGATGATTTCCCAAAGCACTTAGTATGTGGGCTTTCAAATAGTCAACACGTAAGAGACATTCGAGACTCACAACTATAACCAGAGCTTCCAAATCTTGAAAAATGTTTGCTTTTAGCATTTCTCAAGTCAGAAGAATCCCCTGGGATTGTCAGAGATCAAACCATACAGAAAAGAAAAAATCTATGAAGATCTCAGTCTGCTGACTTTTCCTCCTGTTTTGAAAGACAGCAAAGTAAATCTGTGTCTGACCCAGAGTGACAGAGAGTTAGGCTGAGTGTACAGAAGCCAATATAAGAATGGAGAGAGGGGAGGAGGGAGGAGGAAAGGGAGAGAGAGATAGAGAGGGACAGGGAGAAAGAGAAATGGAGGGAGGGAGGGAGGGAGGGAAGAAGGGAGGGAGTCCACACACAGGCACATATGTCAGAAAAGAAGTATGTACATTTAAAGTCTTACTGAAGCATCTGCATTGCAATTAGTCCTCACTAATTAGTCTCAACACTGACAACCCATTTGGGGCATCATCCTTTCTTTTAACTATTAACTATTAACTATTAAAATGGCCTCCAGTCTCTCATCTGTTCTAAGCTGACCTTCCTATTGCTATTAGCATTCACTCCCCTATTGGCCAGACCAAATACAGTAGCTGTTAAGCTTGCAATTGAGGCCTCCCTGCAACCTGGCCTCGGTTTACACTTCCAGCATCCATTCTCACTGTTGCATCCCCTATGTTACATGCTTTCCTTACACATCATTATTTACTGTTCCATGGACACCACTGCCTCGGCTGTGGTACTCCGCTCTCCCTGAATAGCCATCCTTACTTCTCTCTCTGGAAATACAGTGCTACTCACTCTTCAAGGCCCAGTTCACTATCATCGTTTTGGTCAAGGCACCAAATTGCCCAATGTGATTTAACCCCTTCTGTTTGTCCATAATGTGTTGTTTAGTCTTGTGTTACAAGTACAGATAACAAATACATTATACTAAATTAGTGCCTTTAAAGCAATTTATCGAGGTCTGTGGATGCTTTAAGTATCTGATGTGCAATCATACATGATGAATGAATGACTACATTTTATGCCTCTTATAGTCAAAAGCACTTGAAGACAGGACAAGCCTTTTTCCTGGAAGTCTGAAGACTTATGAGCAATATATAAATATCCCCTTCCTTCAAACAGGAGTTCTGTGGTTTAAGGGGAGAGCCTTGGATTATAATCAGAAGAACTAAGTTCCAGCACTTACCCTGTGCCATCTCAATTTCAAAGAGCCTAAATTACCTCCTGCTATAATGTAGCTTCTCTGAGCTACAAGTAAGAAACTGAACACTGAGTAAAGCACTTTAAAAGCTGTGTAAACACATGACTGTAGACATGCTCACTGTCACCAGTGTCTTGTGGTTGCTGTTGCTTCTAAAATTTCATCAGTCATCCCAAAATGTGTTCAGACAGTTATCCTATGCAAACCAGTCTAGGAGCCATGACTTAGCACTGAAGTCACTCCAACTGCCTGACTTTAAGCCTGCTTGTCTATATTTGGGGTAAACTGGAGAGTCTGAAAGTCTGGGACTCAGATTCAACCTCTGTCACATCTTGCCTATGTATACCTGGTCTCTAAGACCCAACCCCTCTTTTAAGACCCACACTATCAACTAACCTGGACCCCTGGGAGCTCCCAGAGACTGAGCCATCAACCAAAGAGCATACAAGGGCTGGTCTGCGGCCCCTGGCACAGATGTAGCAGAGGACTGCCTTGTCTGGCTTCAGTGGGATAGGATATGCCTAATCCTGTAGAGACTTGATGCCCCTGGGAAGGAGGATGCCCAGGGGTGGGGGAGCATCCTCTCAGAGGCAAAGGGGAGGGGGGATACGGTGAAAACTCTGGGAAGGGGCACTGAGAGGAGGTACCAGGAGAAGGAAGAGCAACATTTGGGATGTAAATAAATAAAATAATTAATTATAATAAATTAGGATGCAACTAAACCAGGGATAACGGTGCAGGTCAATAATTCTAGCACTTAGGAAGTGGAGGCAGGAGGATCAGGAGTGCAAGGCCAGCCTTGGCTACACAGCAAGCTTGGTTGGAATCAGCCTGGTCTCCATTACACACTGTCTCAGAAAAATAAATGTAAGTGTTAAGCCACACACACACAAAGAAATAATAATACATACTTTGACATATTGCCAAATGGGAGATATATATATATATATATATATATATATATATATATATATATGATTATATATATATGATTATGTATACCTAATAACGTATGAGATGGATATACATCTACGATATTTATGAATTTGATAAAGATTCCTTTCTCCCTAATACTACAGCATCTACATAATTGCCAGCCCTCACCTTGTTTCCTGAACTTACCAGGCGTCTGGTAAGAGTTTTCTCTGCCTGGACCACTCTGCCTGAGATCCTGAGGTGTCTCCTCACCCAAACATCTTCACTCACATCGCCAGTCATTTTCCAGCACATCATTCTCTCCATTTGTCTGACAACATTTGTCTAACCGATGTATTTATCTGATTACTTGCTGAATGCTCACCCTCTGTGCCTCAATGCATGCTCTACTGGTGTGAGGACCATTTGCTTCATACCCCTTAGTAAGAAAGTCTAAAATATAATACGTACTCAGCACACATTCCCCAAACACTGATAGCATGGCCAATGTTTTCATAAGTGTTCTTTTGCTATTTAGAGGGGTGCAAAGCTCAAATTACCTTTGACTATTGATCAGATCTAAAATATTGTAGGTCATTTCATTAAAAAACCCAGAACAGTGCCACAATGCTCAAGTTTACACAGACACTTAATAATTTATGACAAGGATCAACAAATATTAAAATGCTACCCAACAATGTGAGCACTTGCCAACAAGATAGCAATTTCCAGCTCTGAAAGAACAAAACTGACCAAGCACAGCACTCTTGCCTGCATAACTGATGTACTAAGCACAAATGAGTGCTTAATCACTGCATAATAGACCAGGCGTTTCCCTGGATTCTTCTTTCACATTTTCACTCTCTTGCTTTATGCTAAAGATGCTCTGGTCCCAGCCTATCCTGAGAAGTGATGTATATGGCCCCTGATCTCTGAAATATTGACAAAACAAATAGTTTTGGGGGAGCTCAGCAATCCAGGTAATTTTTCTATCCTCTTAGGGAACTATCTTGAAGGCAAGCTACACAAAACCTTCTGGAGCCTGAGTACAGCATCTCTGATTAGCTCAGCCTTAAAGGAGGCCTAATAAATAAATAACCACAGCAATTCTGTATAATGTATGAAGGCTACTTTCCAGTGGTCATTTCAATTAGAATATTTTCAATTAGCAATAGCATAGTAATTTACCAACCCAGCATATGAACTTACTTTTCATCACAGGACACAGAAAACAGGAAGATTCTTTTTTTTTTTTCTTAAGAAGAGAAAGGCTCCTTAACCACAGTATAAAAACCACTGTTTCCTCCCAGATTCACTCTTCCTCTGACTTCTTCTTTTCCATTTATACTCACCCCGATGAACTTTGTTACCTAAAGAAAATGATCTCTGTTCAATGCAGCTCTTCCATGAGTAACTGCTTCATTGTTCGTCCTTAGCCCTTAGTCCACACCCTCCTGCTTCTCTCTTTTATCCTCACCAAGAAGCCATTGCTCCAGGCTAGCTGCCAGGTCTAAAACGGCAGTTTCCCTGGCTTGAACTCTGACCTATCTACCCTTGGCACTGCTACCTGTGAGGTTTGAAATTAAGATGCCATCACACCCTCCCGGACAGAAATGCTTCTCTGCTTCTTACCTTTTCCAAGATAAAGGATGCTCTTGATCATGGCAGAGGACCAGCCAGTGACCCCTCTCCTACCTTTCCTCTTGCTGTCGCTCCCTAGTTGTCCCCTCTCATCATGCATGTAAAGACATCTAGAGTCCTAGCAAAGCTCTTTCATGCCTCTTCATCTCTGGGAACTCTTAGTGGCCAAGGCCCAATGCAAACATTTCTATTCACCACTTAAAATATTCCCCGACATTCCTCCTACATTGGAATAGAGGAAACCATGCCCGATCTTGGCACTAATTTTATATAGTAGTATAACCGTTGCAAATATAGTGGTACATTCCTGTAATCTCAGCACTTGGGAGGCTGAGCAGGAGGACTGTGCCAGTTCCACGCCAGCCTGGACAACAGAGTGAGATCCTATCTCAAAAAACAAACGAAACCACAAAAAAAAAAAAAAAAAAAAAAAAAAGGCCTTATTGTTTGCTTCCTACAGTGAAGTCCTGGTCCTGAGTCTTATTCATCTTCACATTCCCAGAGAGAAATTTTCACTGGATGCTCTTAAATAAATGGATATTAAAAGCCCTGGCTTCTCTGTGCATCTGGCCCCCTTGCTAGATTGCATGTCTTCAGAGAGTTCAAAGAGAATCTTCCCTGTCTTTCCAGCCTCTCAGCTCATTATGATACCTAGAACACAAGGATGCTTAATGCATACTTGTGGAACAGGTTTGCATGTGATTGGCCATAAGAGAAAAATAAATTTGGCTCCAAGTAGTAAAAAGAAAAAAAAATTCTCTTCAAATAATTTATTTTTATTTTATGTGCATTGGTATTATGCCTGCACGTATGTCTGTGTGGGGGTGCCAGATTTTGGAGTTACAGACAGTTGTGAGCTGCCATGTGGGTGCTAATAATTGAGCCCGGGTTCTCTGGAAGAGCAGCCACTACTCTTAACTGCTGAACCATCTCTCCAGCCCCTCTGAACTATTTTATAATTAGCTCATTTTTTAAGAATTAAATCTATAATTTCTTCTCTTTTATAAAACACCAAAGGCACTAATTTAATTCATAAGGATGCTTCCTTAGAAGCTTCTGGCCTTTTAGGCTAACCCTACTGACGGAGGCACCTTGGGGGTAATGAAGCACTTCACACACATTTGCTCCACATACACTTGTTTGAACTGCCTGAGGTGGGCAAAGGGAATTCTTAGAGAAAGCCTTCTATGATTTAAAATGGGAGTAAAAAGAGCCCCACCTACTTGAAAGGAGAATTTCACTATAGAGAGATGTTCCAAGTTGCCCAAGAGCGTCCCAATGTGAGTGCCATTATCAGAAATGATGGGACTGTAGAGATGACTCTAGCAAAGAGGGTCACATTTGTGTGTACAGTGGACACTCCACCACAGCTTCGTGTTTACATAATTTCCTCCACTCTTCCCCTTACCTCATAGGAAACATACTGCCATCCATCCAAAGAACTGGAGAAAATAAACTCACATGCCCAGAGCCAGCTGCAAAGACTGTTAGTACATAAAGAATGATTTCCCACTAGTCTAGTTAAAGCCACTGGCAACGAAGCCCACCCATGCGATGGCAGGGCCCTGAACAAAGGGACTGATGGCAGAGAGTTGAAGTACGTCTGCTTACCCCAGCACTCCAACATTGCTGACACACAATCAGGAAGTGTGAGTAAACTGTAACACTGGTGCTTGTGAGCTGATTCTCCAGGCTTTGTTGCCATGAAACACCCCTTCCTTTCTCCGTAACCAATTTCAGTTCTGTTCTTTGAACCAGGAGGTGAAAGCTGACCCGATATTTTAAAGGACCACAACATTTTGTTTTGACACAATTAAACTAGCTCATATAGGGAAACTTTAGAGGATGTCTTTTCTACTCATGAGCTTGTCGAAGCTCGTTGAACTTCCAACATAAACAAAACTGAATTGCAGATAGGGGTGTGAGGTGGTGCGGCCATTTTCAAGACAGTCTGGCAGCTTGTTACAAAGCTGAACATGCTCTCCTCATTACGGTTCTGAGATCATTTACCCAGGTAAGCTGAAAACATGTCCACACAAACCTGCACCTGAGTGTTGACAGCAGCTTTATTTATGATTGCCAGGACTCCCAGGTAACTACAAGATAAACGGACGAATAAACTGTGGCCCATCAAGACAACAGAATACCGTTCAACCTAAAACAATGTGTGTCTGGAGCTACAGAGACATGGGCAGAGATCTTAAATTTATGTTACCAAACAAGCCAGTGTGAAAGGTTGCATACTGTCCAATCCCAGCTACAGAGACAATAAGATCAGCAGTTGCCAAGGACTGGGGGAGGGGTGACTAGGCAGAGCATAGAGGATTTTTATGTCATTGGAACTGTTCTGTGTGATGCTACAGCGATAGGCACGTCTCTATCAATTGATTCAAACTGAGATGATATAATTTCAAGAGTGAAGACTGGTGATTATAGGATTACAGCACGGTGAGTGAGTTACAACATAGGAGTGTTGATGGGGGAACTGGGCAGGTACACAGGACTCAGCATTTTAAGGCTAGGGTCTGGAAAGATAGCTTAGCGGTAGAGAGCACCTGTTACACAATCATAAGAACCAAGTGTGGATGCTAGAGATCTACATAGCAAGCCAGGCATCCTGCAAAGACCGTTCCTAACTCCACCTCTGAGGGAGCTGATATCCTCTTGTGATTTTACACGTACTCTCACACACACACACACACACACACACACACACACATGCAATGTTCACGCACACGTCTGCAAACACACACACACACACCCCACACACAAACATACATGTATACACACATTCACACACAAACATACGCTGCAAATGTAAAAAGGCTATTTACTAGCCAATCCCAACTATGTGTGTGAGTGTGTGTGTGTGTGTGTGTGTGTGTGTGTGTGCACGTGCTCAAGCAAACAATTTCAAATTGTCTCATGAAGCGGGTACACCTGGAAATGCAGAGCATCTGGAGAAGGGGAGAAGCAGAGGAAAAGGAAGAGAGGAGGCAGGGTGAAGAAGTAAAAAGAAGTGGAAGGAGTCAGAGGGAGGGGATGGGAGAAGGAGAAGGAGTGAGAGGGCAGCTAGAAAAGTGGAGAAGGGACGGAGGAAGAGAGGAGAGAGGGGAGGGAGGATGGCCCGAGAATTCTCATTCCCCACAGCAAGGAAGGAAAGTTCTAAAAGACTTGCTATAAGAAACACACAGGTTGGTCAGCCAGCAATGCTTCATACCCACAAGCTGAGTGCTAGTTTGGAGATCTCAGCCTATCACTGGTGGGGTATGCTTCTTTTGGGCTACCAGTGAGGAACTACATCATAGTGGGGTCACACAGTAGAAGAACACATTAATTCTGAGGTAGCCAGGAAGCAAAGAGAGAGACAAAAAGGGGTCTCCATATCCCCTCCAGGGACACAGCTACAGTAACCTGGGTTCCTTTCACCAGGTCCTACTTCCTAAGGTTTCCAAGCTTCCTAATAGTGCGGCAGGCTCATGGCCAAGTCATTGGCTTCTGGACATGGATCACGCCAGTGGTGCATTTACATCATCAAGGCTCAGCAAACAAGAACACAGTGAGTATAGCTAATTCTATTTTTTATTTATTTTATTATTTTTTTAGAGTAGCTTTATTGAGTTCAGGTGAAAACTATCCATTAGATTTAGCAAAAACAAAACAAAAAACAAAAACAAAATACACAACCAAACAAAATAACCCAGAGCAACAACAAAAAACAATCAAAGTCAGTGATCTTTGAACTAGATCTCAGATAATTGTGAAAGTTTTTTTCTTCATCTAGTTGTCTGAGGTTAGAATATAATCTGTTAAACATAAAATACCTAAATTGATTTTTGCTTAATGCATTCTAATGGTGATTACATTCTTGTTGACAAATTGATAACTCTTCACTAATTGATACTCTCTAGCCACAGGTTGGTAAACTCTCAATTGTCTTTGTGAGTACAGAGTATCAATGGGAAGAGTTGGGGTTATGATGGCTCAGTGGTTAAGAGTACTGACTGCTCTTCCAGAGGTCCTGAGTTCAATTCCCAGCTACTACATGGTGGCTCACAACCATCTGTAATGAGATCTTATGCCGTCTTCTGGGGTGTCTGAAGATAGTGACAGTGTACTTATTTTATTTATTTTTTTAATCACAGAAGAATTCCTTTCCTTCTAAGCCTTGCCCTGCTTTAAATTGACTTTGTATTGCTGCCTGGGGCAGGAAACATGTTAGCAAATATATATCATGTGGGAATCTATATGAGAACATGGGCAGAAGAGGAATGGTCACAGGAGATTTACCTACGTCTATAACTGACCAAAGTCAATTCTAACCACAATGGAGTAAACGGAAAGGAAATTACTATTCAGAGAAGACAATTGTTCACTACATACATAGAAAGACAGGAGAAAATGCAGATAAGACATATAAGGCAAGGGTTGGGGAGGGATGCCCCATAAGAGGAGATGTAAGCTGCTGTTTCCCAGGGGTCAGTATGCAAGTATGATGTACGGCTGCACCCACTTCCCTGTTCTGAGACAGTGATAGACACACAAGGGCGACCAGCCACTGGGGAAGCAGAAGTTAGGAGAGGTTGCATCTGCTAAACTCATGGCCAGAGGTGAGAGAGAACTGGGTCAGGGTTAGATTCATAGGTTCATTCATGCATTTGACAAGAATATGCCCAGAGCCTGTCAGTGGCTCGGCAAACAATAAGACCAGGGATTTTGTAAAATGTTGCTGCCAGTGATGAAGCTGCACACAGCTCAGAATGTCAGGTTGCATTTGCTGTAGGTAGCCACAGCCTGGTGGGATGAAGGCTCTGAACACTGTTTAACCTCCATCCCTCATTCCTCCAGGGTTGCTCTCTCATGCAACTCCAGCAAGCTACGCCCTTCATCGTCAGACTCCTGGAGGCTGACAGGGTTCCACAATACTCTTGTATGCCATTTGGAAGGTGGAAATGACATCATCTTCCTGACCTTTGTGCTGTTTTCTACTTGGCAAGGTCAGAGAGATGTGTGCCTTCTTGACAGCAGCATCTGGCATCATCTTCCTGAGTGAGGAAGGGCAATATTGTGGATTAGACCCTGAATGCCCCTGGAGGTCCAGAAGCCAATGACTTGGCCATGAGCCTGCAGCACTGTTAGAAAGCTTGGAAACCTTAGAAAGTAGGACCTGGTGAAAGGAACCAGATTACTGTGACTGTGTCCCTAGAGGTTATATGGAGACCCTGGCCCCTTCTTGTCTCTCTCTTTCTGATAGCTTCCTGGCTACCACAGAATTAATGTGTTCTTCTACCATGTGACCCTGCCATAATGTAGTGCCTCACCATTAGCCCAAAAGAAGCACACCCAACCAGTGATAGGCTGAGATCTCCGAAAATCTAAGCCAAATTAATCCTCTCCATTTTTCAGATTGATTGTCATTGGTATTTTGTCATGATAACGGAAGGATAGCTGGCACATCTGGTGAGTAGCACCTCTGGCTTCATGACCATGGCTGAAAGAGTTTTAACGCTACTCTTCTTGCAGAGACTTTAGAGGTAGACAATGTCTTATCTTCTGAACCTTCTCTCATCTCAGAGTCCACGATCCTCACACTGAAAATTTTCCTCATCTAGATTTTTAAAATAGGTATAAAGTAGAAGGAGGCCCTCTGGGAACTGAAAGGAGACCAACAGGAAAGGAAAACAGGTCCAGAGAAGTAAAGGGGGACAATGGGATCAAGCATATTGTACACATGAATGGGTATGTCATATGGAACCCATTCACTTATATAATTAATATATGCTAATGAAAATTAATAAGAGACTTAAAAATAAATCTTTACCTGTGCAAAATACAAAGCATGACTTCTGTTTCCTATACTGATTCCTGATTGGTATAAAGAAGTGAAGAGGAGACAAACTTGTGGCCATTGCTTGGAAACCAAGTTATGGTGTGGTACCCAGATTGAGCGAAACAGTTGTGACTGAAGAAAATAAAATATTTCCCCATATTTCACAAATAGAAGTACTTGAAATGCTATTGACACAGAAGACAAAGAAACGGACCCCTAAAAGACAGTAAATTCATGTTCTGGTTTGTTTTCTGCTGCTATGACAAAACCCTGGTCGAAACCTATTTAAAGGAAGGAAGAGTTTATTTGGCTTGTAGGTTATGCTTCATAATCAAAGAAGTCAGGGCAGGAACAGGAGGCAGAAACTGAAGACTGTGGAAGAACACTGTTTACAAAGCTTGCTTCCCCTGGCTGGCTCAGCTCCCTTTCTTCTATAACAGCCCCACCTGCTTACCATAGCACTACCACAGTGGGCTGGCCCCCTCTTACATCAACTAGTAATCAATAAAATGCCCCAGGGACAGGCCAGGGTAATGGAGACAGTTTTGTCAGTTGAGATTTTCCCCTTTCTAGGTGACTCTAGGTTTGTGTCAAATTGATAACTAAGCTACTTATGGCCACTAGGAAATGCCCAGAGGAAAGGGTGATATTTAACTATGATCAGATGGCCCTTAGTGGGGGAAAGTGAGGAAGAAGAAAATTAGCTCCATTCATTGGCATAAAGGGGAAAAAAAAGAATGAGTACTTCCTATGTGCCACACTCGAAGTGGGTAGAAGGAGGAACAAAGTCAATTCTTTTCAGATTTATCTCATTTTTCATTGTGTATACGTGGGAGAAGGAGGTGTGCCCACTTGAGTATTGGTGCCCTCAAAAGCCAGACGCATCCTATGTCCCAGTGCTGAGGTTGTGACCCACCTGATGAGGGCACTGGAAGACGAACTCAGGACCCTCAACTGCTGAGCCATCTCTCCAGCTCCAAGCATGAGTTTAGGAAAAGGAAGGATGCTGATGACCAAAAAGAAGAGAAGAGAGTGACAAGGAGGTACAGGAAACAAGATCAATGAAACTTCTAAAAAAAGTAAAGCTTACATCCATGTAAACATGTTGATGAAATCCCAAGATGATGAGAGAACAGATGAGCTACCTTGGAAAAAGACCAAGTAAGACTGTGCTGTGGTTCCCAACCTGAGTTCTACATGGGAAATAGTGAGGATCTGAAGCTACGTCTTCCAGTTGCAGTAAGCTTAAAGAAATTACATGTTTGCCTCTCACCAAGTGTGGTGGTTTGAATATGCTTGGCCCAAGGAGTGGCACTATTCGAAGGTATGGCCTTGTTGGAGTAGGTGTGGCCTTGTTGGAGTAGGTATGTCACTGTGGGCATGAGCTTTAAGACCCTCATCCTAGCTGCCTGGAAGCCAGTATTCTCCTAGCAGCCTTCAGATGAAGATGTAGAATGCTCAGCTTCTACTGTACCATGTCTGCCTGGATGCTGCCATGTTCCCACCTTGATGATAATGGACTGAACCTCTGAACCTGTAAGCAAGCCCCAATTAAATGTTATCCTTATAAGAGTTGCCTTGGTCATGGTGTCTGTTCACAGCAGTAAAACCCTACTAAGACCTTCCTGTGACCAGCAGTGATTTCTTTCATTTGGGTTGGAATTCTATCAACCCATTGAGTGGTGCTGATTAACCCCAGGCTGATGAGAAACTAAGATGGGTGATTAAATTTATCCTTTAGTAACCATTTGTTACATGCTGTCATTTTTTTAAGTCTTTCAAAAAAATATATCTATGGAAGAGAATCACGAAAAATATCCTTTGTGGAATGACAACTATTAACTGTCATTAGAATTACCACTGTACAGTTAGACATAATTTAAATTTCTAACTATGTTGTGGTCAGAATACCAAGAAATTCCATCAAGCAGGAAATAGGTTAATTAAATTATAATCTAATTGTGTGCCACCTACCTGGATGACTGAAGGCCTCATAGAGTTAAAATCCAAAGCCTAGAACTGGAGAGATGGCTCAGTGGTTAAGAGCACTGCCTGCTTTTCCAGAGGTCCTGAGTTCAACTCCCAGCAACCACATGGTGGCTCACGACCATCTGTAATGGGATCTGATGCCCTCTTCTGGTGTGTCTGAAGACAGTTACAGTGTACTTATATACATAAAATAAATACATCTATAAAACAAAAAGATATCCAAAGCTTAGGTTGGCGAGACAATTCCAAGTAGGCAAGCAGTTTTAGGGGCTCAGTGGCACAGCATCTTTGAGGTGTCTATGTAGCCATCTGGATCTCTGCCGCTCTCAACTACAGAATTAATGAAATAGCCTGACCATTAGTAGGATTACCTCCTTAGCAAGTAAATACAAGCTTGAAACCCCTCAGCAGAACATGGAAAGAATATGATCAAGTCCGTCACAGCAATTTGTGATAAGTAAAGTGCTAATAATTTTAAGAGATCATGGCATATTAGAAATTATCTAATGAATAAGCATTGTGATACCAATTAAAGTGTGTGGTTGGATAAACTGTGACTTGGGATTGCAAATTAAAAACGAGGGTCTGGCTCTGTGGCTCCCACCTTCAGTGACAGTACATGGGAGACAGAGCCAAATGGATCTCTGGGAGCTCAAGGCCAGCCAGGTCTAGGGAGTAAGACACTGTCTCCCAAAAAGCAAAGCTGCAAAATTTGTGAACATATTGAAATGTTTATCAGAATGTACGTTTTGCTATTTTTATATGCTTAATTCAGTAGATTTATAAGAATGAGGTAGATTTTGTGTGCTAAGAGGGAAGACCTTTAAGAGGAAAGGTCTTTTAAAAAAGCTGTCTGTCCAAGAGGCCCCTGGGCTTGAAGGTGTTAGATGCCCCAGTATAGGGGAATGCCAGGGAGGGAAGATGGGAGTAGGTGGGTCGGTGGGGGAGCACCCCCATAGAGGCAGGGGAAGGGGGGATGGGATAGAGGGTTTCCAAAGGGGAGACCTGGAAAGGGGAAAACATTTGAAATGTAAATAAAGTATCATAAATAAATAAATAAATAATTTTTTTTTAAAAAAAAGAAAATAAAAAGCTGTCCAAAGCATTAATACATTAAAATGTTTCTATGAAAATTTAATTATATGAATACAAACTATTAACCAGCATATTTCTTATATGTAACTATTTATATTCATAAACTGGATAATAATATTTGCAAATTAAAACCTTAAGGAAAAAAAACTAGGCTTTTGAATTTGTAAGTTTAATGAACTAGAAATTAATGTTTAAATGGCTGACAAATACAAATAGTCTTTCAGAGGCCCAAAAGTCTTATTGAGAATATTTTTTAAACAATCACATCTGTATCAGCTATTGATATGGAGGGCAGATATGTAGAACCTACACAGTGCCACCAACTGGAGACAAAAAGATGAGCAAGAACAAGTGGCAAGGACAGAGCACAGAGAAGCAATGGCCGCCATATGGCTAAGAACAGAAGGACCTCAAAGTTTCAAAGGTCAGGATGTTTGGGGAACTCAGAATAACCAGAGAGATAATAGGCATGAGAAAAGATTCCTGAGAAAATCCGAACTGAGTCATGCAGTGTGGTTGCAGAGTCACCCAGGACTTCAGGAGACTCTGATCTCAACCACAGCAAACTAGGCTACCACCTATGACCTATGGTGAATGAGGTGAAGCAGGTATAGGTCTGAGGTAGCTGCTGTGGTAGATTCAATAAGAATAAGAACGAAACCGCCAAGAAGTAAGGCTGAAGTCCTGTCAATCCCAGGCTTTCTCCAAGACAGGGAAGCACCTTTCAGCCACTGCAAGTTCATTGTTATGCCCAGGCAGCAATGCCAGCCGGAAAGGCAGCCCTGAATCAAGCCAGGGAAAGGGACTCCTGGGAGTTGCCGTTTCTGGAGTTCATCTATCTGGATCTTTCTATTCTGAATCTTCTTGGTGGCACAGGACAACAGTAAGTGTTGTAGAAACCGGCTGCTACTGTTTCAGCTTTGCACACGTTGATTTAATTACACTGCTGAGTTCCTGGTTCACAGACCTCCAAGTACCTGAATCAGGTCCCAGAGAAAGCTCAAGCAAAGGAGACACTCTCCATTCCCCACCCTCCGCTCTCCTGTCACCAAAGTGTCTGAGTCCATTGAAACCGTTCTGTGGCAAACAGGAAGGAGAAAGGCTCAAATTTTTGAGCATTTTCTTCTAAAACAATAGTTGGTCCCTTAACTGTAATGGAATCTCACAGTGCAGTGACAGCCTTAAGAACATTCCTGAAGCTGCCTGGTCTGGCTTCAGTGGGAGAGGATTTGCCTAATCTTGTAGAGACTTGATGCCCCAAGGCTGGGGGAGGGGGAACCCTCTCAGAGGTAAAGGGGAGGGGGAGGGGGGAAGAACTCTGCAAGGGGGGAACAGGACAGGGAGGGACAATATTTGGAATATAAATGAATAAAATAATTAATTAATAAAAAGGAACATTCCTGAATATAGCTTATTAGCACACTCAATCACATTGCTGAATGGGAACTAGGAACGTTTACTCCCTCATGCTGTCTTTATGAATGATAAAATTTATTTGGTAGGCAGGCAGTAGAGGGCTTGAATTCCTAAGTCTGAACCTAAGCAATAATGACACAAAATAAGAGTACTGGTTACTGCCAAGCTGATATGTGAGTAGCAACGTTTTGTTTTGTTGTGTTTTCTGCCAAATAAAACACAGGAAAAAGACTTCTGGTATTTTTAGACTCCTTTTTATGATATGTTCTGACTCTCATTTCCTAGTCACGGGGGCGGGGGTTAAGAGATGCCACTCTCTATGGGCTTCTTGATTCTTCTCATCTGACAGTAGAAAATAAATAATCGAGCAAAAGAAGCAAAAGAGGTGTCAGGAGAGCTGGTTTCTGGTCCTTAGCTTTTCTTCTGCCTCAGCTACAGAAACAAGCATGAAACTCTCTTTAAGGTCGCTCTAAAACTGTGTCCGGGATCCTGTCTATTCACCTCAGAGACATTCCATAAGCAATGTCCCCGGGAGTCACTTTAAAGCCTGGGAAGAGTGTTTTTCTCAGATCCTAATCGTCTCACCTTGCCCTCATCCCAGCCCACACTCCACAATTCAGTCCATAAGGAGTCAGTCTGTACTCACAAGGGGAAAGAAAGGAGGCAGAAACTCTTTGAAAAAGACAGTTGTTTTCTTGGGGTTGATTTTGCACTTTTGTATCTGCAAAACAGACATCCATCGGCTGAAAGAGATGTCAGTGGGGGGTCAAGGGTGGAGGGGGATTATTTTAAATGTTAATTAAATTAATTTTAGGACTAGCTCTTAAGGGTGACCATTATTTTTATGATATCAAGGAGCTCCTTCACACTGTAAGTTACCCTTGTCCTAATATTGACAAGATAACCTAACAAGGTGCCAATAGTTTTGCTGGAGCCTCTGTACTCTGTGCGCCTTGTTGAAAGGCAAAGGAAAAAAGCAAGCTAAGGTGGTCACCAGGTCTCTTATTCCCAGGCTACCAAGGCTCTGGGACATTTCTGGTGCTAAGTCCAGTCACTTTTGGAAAACCTTCATGGCAACATTCCCAGAGCAGGCATGGAGCCAGACTACCATCTTGTAGTCCTATGTCTACGAATTTCTGAATCTATTAGTGGCTTTTCTCACCTCTCTGACAGAATCTCTTAAGAGAAACTGCTTAAAGCAGGGGTTCTCAACCTGTGGGTCGCGACCCTCAAGGCCAAAGGATCTTTTCTTGTTTGAGACTATCAGAAAACCCATATACTTACGCTGCTGCTCATAACAGTAGAGAAATTACAGTTATGAAGTAGCAATGAAAATGATTTTATGGTTGGAAGTCACCACAGCAAGAACTGTATTAAAGTGTCGCATTAGGGAGGTTGAGAACCAGCAGCTTGATGGCTAATTCAGGCTCCCAACTCTATCAAGGTGGGGAAGGCTCAGTGCTAAGAGCAGCTCCTGATTGGCAGTAGCAGTCAGAAGCTCTTATTATCCTGCAGTGGCAGTCAGGAGAATGCAAAGGGCCTGGGGGAGGCAAAATTCTTGAAAATCTTTCTTTCTTGAAGCCTGGCCTCTACTGCTTGTATCTGACAGCTAAACCTCAAGTCTGAAGAGCAAACAGCGCCCCCAGCTGGGCTGCTTGTTTCTGACAGCTAGACCCCCCAAGTCCAAACAGCAAACAGCGCCCCCAGCTGGGCTGCTTGTTTCTGACAGCTAGATCCCCCAAGTCCAAACAGCAAACAGCACCCCCAGCTGGGCTGCTTGTTTCTGACAGCTAGACCCCCCCAAGTCCAAACAGCAAACAGCGCCTCCAGCTGGGCAACATATGTTAAAAACCTATAAGCATGTTAAGACTTTTTTTCTTTTTAAAAAAAAAACAACAACAGCATGCTTTTATTCTTTTTGAGACCAGTCTCAAGTACCCGACACTGGCCTTAAACTGGTTTCATAGGCAGGGTTGAATGACCCTTGAATTTCTTATCCTGCTGACTCTACCTCCCGTGTACTGAGATTGTAGGTGGGTTTCACCAAGTCAGTTTATGTCCCACAAGGGATTAAACTGGGCCTTTGTGCTTGCTAGGCAAGCCCTCCACCAACCCAACTACACATGGATGCCTGATGAAGATATTTTATATTTGAACCATCTGAGAAAGGTAGCCCTTTCCTCTTGGTCCTTCCATTTCCCTTCTTACATAACAAGGAGAATGAGATTGCAACATTATAGAACTTTCTGGAGACTCAAAGAATTCATTCACAAATGAAGAGTGGACGAAGCGTGAGCACTCCTTAACTGTTATATTGTAATCACTGCTTAACAGTTTTGGTGCCTGTTCTCAGTATGAAAAGTCTGACTAGTATAGACTGTGAACTCCGTTAGCTACTGAAGTTCTACTTTCTTTCTTTCCTCCCCACCCTGGAAATGTTCTTTCCAAACTAATGATTCTTCTGCCTAAGTCTCTTAAGTGCTGGGATTAGCAGTGCACATCACCAAACACGGCCAATTTACTTTTCTTCAAAAGCAAACATGCATGCCCGAGAATGTGGCTCAGTTGCAGGATACATCCTTCCACAGTTCGTGTGACAGCAGCCTCAGTTACAATAGATGTACTGTGGAAAGCTCTCATATGCAAGAAGTCAGGCTATTTACAGAGAGCTCTAGACTAGAAGTCAGTGGCTTCGCCCTGGGAGAGTAGCCAGGAACCAGCTCATGGACATGGTGGTCTTTTTCCTCTAGTTTCGAGACTTTCTGGGCTCTTTAAGACTACTATGTGAGCCGGGCAGTGGTGGTGCACACCTTTAATCCCAGCACTCGGGAGACAGAGGCAGGCGGATTTCTGAGTTCGAGGCCAGCCTGGTCTACAGAGTGAGTTCCAGGACAGCCAGGGCTATACAGAGAAACCCTGTCTGGGAAAAAAAAAAAAGACTACTATGTGTTACTTCATTCATTTCTTAGAGCAGCACTGTAGTAAAGATTGGCATTGCTTTTATTTTTCAAGTGAGTCCTTGGATGCAAGAACAAACAACTCCCCAAAGATCACACAAGAATCAAATGATAGATCCAGGCACAGAGCCCAAAACTGTGTAATGACAGATACTATCCCCAGCCACTCGGCCTCAGACTCGGGACTCATTTACACCCTGCTTTGATAAAAGATACAAAGCAAGTCATCATAAAAGATTCTAGCCTCCTCACCATGAACATGGGTCAGCTTCTACTTGTCTCAGATGGGAGAGTCTCCACATAGGTCTGTGTTCTTGCCTCAAATTCTATGACCTTCGGCTTTGCACATCTTTTTAAAAGTTCATCTCTAAAGAATTGCCCTCACAGCAAATGCTTCTTTGGGGGACGGGAAAACAATCATCCATACAATTGAAAGACTATTGCCTTAAGGTGTCCAGTTTTCATGCAGTCACACCCTCCCCAACCCCACCCAACAGGCATGCTTTTAGGTAAGTTTGAAAGACAAACTTTTTAAATGTAATTATTTTTTTGAATTGGAACAGAAGATATGAGATAAGCAGTATAATGAAGCTCTGAATTGTATGTTTTTCTTAGATTACAACTCACTCTTGGCCTCCAAGAAACAAAACAGTATCTTCTCCAGAGTTTTAGAAAGCTTCAGATGGAAACAGCTCCAAGAAAAGATGACGGTGGGTTTTTAAAAGCATGAAGGCACCACAACCATCTGTCTTAAATGCATCTTCCCCCCTACAGCCAGCCACCCCATTCCCTACTTTTTATTTTCATTTATGAGATGGTCCAGAGAAAACTAAATTGATTTTGCTATCGGGAAGTAGGAAAGAATTAAATCCCAAACCTTCTGTGTTCAAGGCGAAAACCCATGGACAGTGGTCATCTCGTTTTGGACTGTCTAATGAAGTGTCTGTCTGTGACTGTGTGCACACATGTGTAAGTGTGTGTTTGGGGGAAGCACACACTGTACAGGCATCCTTTCCAAATGTCGACTACAGAATGATGGATGCTGGCCTCTGTTTCCTTCCAGATTTTTTCTTCTGTGTGGATGTTTAACCTCTACTCACTAAGGAATAAGTTAATCAAAAAACTCAATCTGTTTCAGGTATTCCCGTCTCCAGGGACAGAATCTCAAGGTGTTGATCTCCTTTTCTATTCAATTAGTTACATCCCATGACCCAAAAAAATGATTAGACTGCTCCTGTCTTCTAGTTATAAAATGTTGATGTAATTCAGCAGACCTTTAAGGAGGTCAAGATTTAGAGATAATTTGCTTTGGGTTTAGTATCTTGGCTGTTCTTGAGATTTCATTAAAATAGATTATACAGTTTGATATTTTTGAATGTTATAATTATTTAACTTCCTTTCCTCAAACAGATTCATTAGAATAGCTGTTTTGAAAGGGTGAAACCACAGAGGAGATAGAGACAATTATTTTTTTTTACAAGTGAGACTTGAGAGCAGGGATTGGCAAACTCGTTTATATAAAAAACCAGATAGTGTGTATTCTCAGCTCTGCGGCTCATATGACCTCTGCCGCAGCTTCTCAACTCCGCAGCCAGAGCATTAGAATATCATCAATAATGCGCAAACAGATGAGGGTGACCATGTTCCAATCAAACTGTATTAACACAATCAGGCAGTGGGCCATGGGTAGCTCACAGATTGCCAACGCTCTGTGATTCGTACCAACAGGTTGAATGCTAGGTGACTGACTTTCAATCCTACCACAATGGAAGTTGTTGGGGTTTTTTTGTTTTGTTTTGTTTTTTTATGATTTGAGTGCTATGTGATTGAATATATTATACTTTACGTATTTGTCTGTGTACATGTCTTATATTTTACAATAAAGCCCTAGGGTGTTTTAAGCAAATGACTGTGGGTTTCAGGGAAGCTAGTGGGTGAAGGTATAGAAGCTTGGTACAAAGGGGCTGTCTTGATAAGAAGAGGGATCCCCAGAAACAGAAATTGGAGAGTCACTAGAAAGGTTTGTTATATTGTCCGCCCCCGTCCCCCAAGGTAATAATCCCTTTGCGGGTGTTTAATTTATCTCTACATTTAAAGCTTGAGTGTGGGAAGGATCACCACCCCAAGAGTCCAAGGTTAGGGTTAGGGTCACCCCTTAAATAGCATTGTGCAACTACAATGCCTAGTTTATAACACACACATAACTAAGACACTGCCAGCCTTTTAGAGAACTTGCAGCTCGCAATTGAACCAAAGAAGTAAGACGGGATACAAATTACAATAAAAGGACATTTAAAACTGTACAAAGTCATCACCATTTAAAGAATAATGTGAAAGGTCACACGATTAGAAATTCAGGAAAATATGTGGAAAAGCACTTTGTAGACATGTGAAGAGACGTGTGGTGTAGGTAGCATCCAGAAAAGGTAGAAAATGAAAACACAATAACATATCATCTTATAGTCTCTCTCTCTCTCTCTCTCTCTCTCTCTCTCTCTCTCTCTCTCTCTGTCTCACCTATATATATCGGTGTGTGTATGTGTGTATATACATATGTGTATGTGTATGTGTATGTGTATGTGTATGTATATGTATATAGAGAGATATATTCCAGTCAGGTTGGGGTGTTACAAGAGTATAAACACATGGGAAAGCCACAGCAGCATGGGACTTACATTAGTTGCTGATTAAGTGCTTAGAGCTGTGCCTGGCATACAGTGACAGCAATATGAATTAGCTATCATTATCAGTCACCATCATGATTACCACTGAAGCTGTTACTATGTACTGATGGTGGATGTGTTCCTTGGTGCAATACACTTGGAAAACAATTTGATTTTTTTTTCTGTAAAGCTAGGCAGGTCCATGTCCTATGATTCAAGGAGTTCACTGTAGGGTACAAACACTAGAGCAGTAATCAGACCTGAACTCATGCACATTATGAGTCATAACAATATTCATCTTAATACCCCCAAGTCAGAATCATGTAAGTATCCATGAATATTAGAATATATAAACATATTGGATATATTAAAACACTGGAGTCCTAGATGGCTACAGAAATAAATTAATTACAGCTGTCCACAGCAATAAGCATCCCTTTATCTTAGAGTAAATCAGGTTATGCCTCAAATATAACATATATTGTATAATGCGTTTATATAACATTCAAAAGCATTTACAACCAAACTCTGTGTTGTTTAAGGATATTAATTAATAATAAAACTATAAATTGAAGCAAGGATACTATAAAGTTGAACTGTGGTCTGAACACCTGTGTCCCTCCAAGAATCATATGGCAAAAGCTTACCTTCAAAGTGATGGCATTAGCACTCGGGGCCTTTGGAGGTGGGCTGGAATCCGTGCCCTTGTTAGAAGACCTCAAAGAGGCCACTATTGCTTTTACCAGAAGGACACTGTGAGTAGACACCACCTATGAAACAGGAAGTGGGTCTATAGTACATACAGAATAAGCTAGCAACTTGATCTTGACCCGTTCAGCATCCTGAACTGTGGGCAATAGATTTCTGTTGTATATAAGCTACTCCATTTATGCTATCTCATTACGGTAGCCCAAGCAGACTAAGATAACTCCAAATTTACAATAGTGGTTACCTCTAATGTAGGAGAAAGCATGAGAAAGATGGGGAGAGGCCACAGGGACTTTCTAAAGCTGCAGTCACATTCCTTTTTGTTTAAACTGGATGACGGATACACAGGTGTTTGTAGTCACATGATCCTTTATGTCTTACACTTCATAAATGTTTTATATCTACTCAATAATTAATGGAAATCCATTTTTACATGTGTTGAAGAAAGGAGAGACACAAAAGGCTGGGGTCACCATGGTGATGGTGTTCTCTTTCCTGTCCCTTTAAAGGGCGCAGCTCACTGACTTCTGCTGGAGGATCTAGAAACAATATCAGCCTTTGGAAAGAGGCAGAAAATCACAGACCTAAGTGTGACCCCACACTCTGGATCGGCATTTCATGGCCCCTCTCCTTTTTCAAACTGTCCAAATCATCTCTCTCAGAGGCTTGGATGGCTGGAATGCTGCCAACCTTCCTTAGTACCAACCTGAATACTGTAAGTATAGCCCTATTAAATGGTGTTTAGTTGCTGACATGTCTGTTCATCCCGGACATAGCCCAGGTCATTTCTAGTCCTCTGCAATTGCAGACTTTACATGGTTGGTGTCACGGGGGAGACCATGCCTTCCTTGCATTGGACTTAGTGCACAGACCGTGCTTTCTATAGAGAGCTGAAGTCTAGGGCTACAGCCCTGGCTATACCATGCTGCATTCCTAGCCAAGGCAACTTCATTCTGAGGTCTTTCTAGTGTTGAAATAATCCTGAAAGCATGTCACTCCGTTCTGACCCAGTACTCTCTATTGCTTTAATTCTAGCTCCTTTACTGACCCTGGGTCCACAAACCTGTAGGACTCATATGCTCTGAACTCCACCAGCAATGAGACTGTACTAGGCTTGATTGCTACACCCATACATGAGGGTTCAAAGACCCAGGGGAAACTTGGTGCTTTCTCTAGATCAGCCTGTGGTTTGCATTCCTTCAATGCAATTAAAGACTTATATGTTGGGGAATCTTCTGGGTATATGCCCAGGAGTGGTATAGCTGGGTCCTCAGGTAGTATTATTTTCATTTTTCTTGGGATCCACCAAACTGATTTCCAGAGGTTGTACCAGCTTGCAATCCCACCAGCAATGGAGGAGTGTTCCTCTTTCTCCACATCCTTGCCAGCATCTGCTGTCACCTGAGTTTTTGATCTTAGCCATTCTGACTGGTGTGAGGTGGAATCTCAGGGTTGTTTTGATTTGCATTTCCCTGATGACTAAGGATGTTGAACATTTCTTTAGGTGTTTCTTGGCCATTCAATAGTCCTCAGTTGAAAATTCTTTGTTTAGCACTGTTCCCCATTTTTTAATAGGGTTATTTGATTGTCTAGAGTCTAACTTCTTGAGTTCCTTGTATATATTAGCTCTCTATTGGATGTAGGATTGGTAAAGATCTTTTCCTAATCTGTTGATTGCCATTTTGTCCTATTGACAGTATCCTTGGCCTTACAGAAGCTTTGCAATTTTATGAGACCCCATTTGTCGATTCTTGATCTTAGAGTATAAGCCACTGTCTTCACTATGTTCATAGCAGCCTTATTTATAATAGCCAGAAGTTGGAAAGAACCCAGATGTCCTTCAACAGAGGAATGGATGCAGAAAATGTGGTACATTTACACATCGGAATACTACTCAGCTATTAAAAACAATGATGAATTTATGAAATTCTTAGCCAAATGGATGGAACTAGAAAATATCATCCTAAGTAAGATAACTGAATCACAAAAGAACACACATGGTATGCACTCACTGCTAAGTGGATATTAGCCCAAAAGCTCTGAATACCCAAGACACAATTCACAGAACACATGAAGCTCAAGAAGAAGGAAGACCAAAGTGTGAGTGCTTCAGTCCTTAGAAAAGGGAGGAAAATACTCACAGGAGCAAATATGGAGACAAAATGTAGAGCAGAGACTGAAGGAAAGGCCATCCAGAGACTGCCCCACCTGGGGATCCATCCCACATACAGTCACCAAACCCTGACACTATTGTGGATGCCAAGAAATGCTTGCTGACAGGAGACTGATATAGCTGTCTCCTAAGAGGCCCTGCAAGAGCCTGACAAATACAGAGGCAATGCTCACAGCCAACCATTGGTCTAAGCGCAGGGACCTCAATGGAGGAGTTAGAGAAAAGACTGAAGGAGCTGATGAATTTTCAACCCCATAGGAAGAACAATGTTATCAACCAACTAGATCCCCCAGAGCTCCCAGGGACTAAGCCACCAACCAAGGAGTACACACGGCTTCAGCTGCATATGTAGCAGAGGATGGCCTTGTCAGGCATCCATGGGAGGAGAGGCCCTTGGTCCTATGTAGGCTCCATAGATGCCCCAGTGTAGGGGAATTGAGGACTGGGAGGCGGAAATGGATGGGTGGGTGGAGGAACACCCTCACAGAAGCAGGGGGAGGGAGATGGGATAGGAGGTTTCTGGGGGAAAGGGGGTAACATTTGAAATGTAAATAAAGAAAATATCTAATAAAAAACAAAACAAAACGAAAAACCTCAACTTTTGTCTTCATGTTAATTAGGCTTTCCTCACCTGCCTCCTGACACCTACTAGCTCAACTCAGTTAAGCCCCCACTGGTCTCTGCAGGAGGCCACAGAGTGTTCTGTCTTTTACATCCCTGCTCCAGCTTCCTAGTCCATCAACTGGTATGGCCTAATAGTTAGGTCCTCCCTGCTACCCCCACTAGCCAAACATCTCCTGTCTCCAGCAGATTGGCTTACAGTCAAAATCGAATCATTCTTACCAAATCCATTTTTGTCCAATGGTGTATGTGGTCGAACTAGAGAGTAGGTAATATCTTTAGTTAGTTAACTTAGATCTGGCTTTTAAAATGTATATTTTTAAAGTAGATACATTCAATGATATGGAAATTCTGAGAATTTAAGTGAGTAGATTACATTTGGATTCTAGATTCCCATCAACATAATTCACCATCCAAATGAATTCTAAAGTTGAGGCACTGGGATACACTTAAGACATATTAAAAAAAAAGAAGAAGAAGAATCTGACCGTTTGTTAGGAAAGATCTTGTAACTAAGCAAAAGATAACTGTCAAAAACAAATCATGACAGGTATCTTTCATAGTGTTAATTATGGGATGCATGGATCCTGGGACCTTTTCTAGCATTTCTATGCCACGCCTAACAGATGCAGGAGCCATCTACGAGTCAACAGCTCCTCATAGCACATTCATTCCCTTTCTCCCTCAGTACTGACTGACCTACAGCCCTTAGAGCTAAGGAAAGAACAAGCCAGGAGGCTAGCACAGACTGTTTTCATCACTGCGACCTCGGTAACCCTTTCACAATGAACATTTGTTTTTAGTCATTCTGCTCTGACTACTTTTAAAAAGCCTATCGTCCTAAGCTATTATCAATGAAATGAAAAAGCACAAATATGAAATCCCAAACCAGTAATTTTGAAACGTTAGTGTACCTAAGAATAACCAGTGCTCTGTCAGGAATGTAGTTGCCTAGTTTGGGAATTTAATACACACACACACACACACACACACACACACACACACACCTCTGTTAATAGGACCCCAGTCCACATGAACAGGAATTCCAGTGACTCTGACATCAGTCTTCTAAGAGAAGACTAAGCTGTGCCCTTCTCCCAGCCTTGAATAGGACAAACAACCTGGCTGGAGCCAGTCTGGCCTCTCTGCATTTGCAACTTCCTACAGGAACCTTGAGGAGTCAACTGCCAGCTGAGCTTGCTGAAACAAAAGATTGAGTCTTTGGGTTTTCCCTTTATAAGGAGTACAGAACAATAAAGTTCAAGCCTTGATCAGAAATTTTGTCTTGGCTTCATTCTTCTCTCCTACCCCGTCCTTTTTTTCATTTCCAGCCTCCCTTTCAGGTAGACCTGGTTCATCCATGGCTGCTGGACAGCTACAGGTAGCGCCCAACGTGGGGCCGAAAACGGGAGGACCAACTGAGAAACGCTGTCTTGAGTGGAGCTCCACAGGAAACGGAAAAAAAGTAAGAATATCCTGCATGGTGGTAAGCAACAAACAGCATTAATACTAGCACTAGGTATAAATTTTAGTTTTTGGAGGCTGTTGTTGCCAGAGGTGCATTAATAGAGGATACTGCCTGGTTTTGGAATTTAATACACACACACACACACACACACACACACACCTCTAGTCCACATGAGCAGGAATTCCAGTGACTCTGACATCAGTCTTCTAAGAGATTCTGACACTGAGTTAAATAATCATGACAACTGAAATTAGAGCTTTGAGCTTTCCAATAGCCAAATCAGAAGGGAAACATTGTTATATAACTGTCATTGTACTTAGCTAGGAGACAACAATTTTCCAAAGTCTAAAAGTAATGTGAATCACTACCTAAGCAATAGAGTTGTTCTAAGTTAAATGGGTTGGAACCGATAAGGGAGAACTCTTGAAAACCTTGAGAACTTTGCTAAGGAAAATAAGCCAAACTGTACTCAACATATTTCTGAAAAGATGTTAAGCAAATATCCTTTTACTAACTAAGTTTTCCTCTAGCTTCTGAATATCCATAAGAAATGGCATATGGACCTACTATGTAATGGGATGAAAAAGGATGAGATCATATGCATGCAAATGGATCATTCTACAATAAATCTGTATTTAACTATGCCCAACTGACTGAAAGATTCCCAAGGAGTAACAACCCACACCAGATAGTTTGCTCTTCCAAAATCATCTTTTCTATCTGTAGATCTACAATATGTCAATATAGATACAATATATCTACTTGTACATTTACAATATGTTAATATAGACACAATATAACTACTTGTACACTTACAATATATCAATAGAAGCACAATGTATCTACTTATACATTTGCAGTACATCCATCCTCAGGCTGAGAAGATGACTCTGTACACAAAAGCTCTTGCTGTGAAAGCAAGAGGAACCAAGTTCTAATTCCCTATATAAAAGCAGTACATAATCACATGTGCCTGTAAAATCCAGTGTGGAGGTTTGAATATGTTTGGTCAAAAGTAACAGTATTAGGAGGTGTGGCCTTTGGGGGGAGATATATCCTTTTTAGAGGAAGTGTATCACTGTGGGGTTGGGCTTGGGAGATCTCTTCCTATGCTCAAGCTCTGTCAGAAGGGATCCTCCTTCTGGCAGCCTGGAGAAGACACTCTCCTGCTACTGCCTTTAGATCAAGATGTTGAACTCTCAGCTCTTCTAGTACTGTGTCTGCCTGCATGTTGCCATGCTTCCTGCTGTAATAATAGACTGAAGCTCTGAAACTGTAAGTCAGCCCCAATAAAATGTCCTTTATAAGAGTTGCCTTGGTCATGGTGTCTCTTCACAACAATAAAACCTAAGATACCCAGTATTGTGCAGAGATGGGCAGATCCCAGGAGTATATTCTCCAACCAGCCTATCTGAAAAGGTGAACTTCATGTTCAGGGAGAGATTCTGCCTCAAAAACACTACAACAAATATGACCAAATATTCAACAATTAAGACCCAAAAAATGATCTTATGTGTAAAGGCATGGAAGCTCTGTTAGTTTAAGGATGTACATGTATGGTGTTTCATATTTCTTTATACTTTTCTGTGGGTGCTTCCTGGCTTCAGCAGATAAGCTATTTATCTCCTTATAAATAGCCACCTTAACAAACAGTTTGTGCACATGTGACGCTTATCCCACAGGCGCAGAGATCCATAATGTGCCAATTTTATTAGCTATTAATTACCCACAGTTAAAGGAGAAGAAAGTCCTTTTTAAACCTCACAAAGGCAGAATTGTGATACCAAACGACACTGTGACAAACACTCGGCACTAGAAAGAATGGAAACATATAGAAATTGTAACATTTTTCAGTTACAGAAAATTACCAAATGTCTGTCATTGGGAGTTGCTCATGAAAATATTCACACAAATGTGAATTTATGTAAATTTACAAATCAAATTTCTAACAAACTAAATAAATTCATACAATTCAACATATGCATTGAAGAGCTACTATAACAGAACAATGATAGACAATGAATATATGAACAATGTTCTGACACAGGGTGCTCAGAGACAAAAAAGAGAGACCTGGATATATAGATATGCAAGATAAAAATAGAATGTACAGAAGTAACAACAGTAAGATGGTTGAAGAGAAATTTTCAGCTCCTTCAAAAAATCTATCAATTTGAACAACTATCATAAAAATGATTCACAAAAAAGATATAAGAAAACCAAGGCTAGAGATTGTAAGAACAAGCATATAGGAGGTAGGGAAAATGGCTTCATAGTCCCTTCAGTCCCAAATACTACAACGAGTAGAGAAAGACCGCCCATAGGAGGTGTTCTAGGTTACTTTCTATTGCTGTGATTAAACATGACCAAAACCAACTTGAGGGTAACAAAAGCATTTATTTCACCTTCTAGCTGCCACCATCCATTATGAAGGGAGGCCAATAAAGGAACTCAAGGTAAAACTAAAGGCTAGAACCGAACCAGAGACCACACAGGAAGGCTGTTTACTGGCTCTTGTCCCTTGGCTTGTGTATCTACCCTTCTTAGATATTCCAGGCCCACCTGCACAGGGATGGTATTACCCACAGTGAGCTTCATCCTGATATATCTATTAAAAATCATGAAAATGCTCACACATCCTCAGGCCAATCTGATGGAGGCAATTCCCCAATTTAGACTCTTTCTTTGGTGTGTCTAATTTATATTAACTAGACCTGATCTAATCAGGAGGGAAGCAGGGTAACATGGGAACCTAATTTTGCCCTGGATCTCAGTGCCAGAACACTAATGAAGTCATGGGCCAGACCAACTGCCTTTGTCCTGTGTTCTGGGACAGCACAGTCAGATAAAGCCTGCTGGTGCTAAAATATCCCCTAAAGCTCCATGTTCCAACAGACCAAGAGTCTTGGATTACCCCAGTAGAGTACAGTGAGATACTAGTATCTTCTGACTATCCAGATAGACTCAGCCTCCAGACCAGCATCTTCAGATTCAGGTCCCAGGTCTATATAGCAGCACATTAACCCCCATATCCCCAATTACTAGACCAGGATCTATTAATCAAGGCTCTAGACTCCTGGTTCTTGAGAACCCAGGCTTCAGGCCATATTATTTAATTTTTTTGGTGTGCTACTCTTACAGAACACCCTGATGAAAAGCAACATAGAGAAGAAAAGGTTTATTTCAGCTTAGAGTTCCAGGAGGATGGAGTCCATTATTGTAGGGAAAACATGGCAACAGGCAGGGAAGGCATGGTGAAACAGGAAGCTGTCTGACCACATCTTCATCCACACACAGGAAGCATAGAGGGAGAAAGGAAATGCAGCACACCTGTACAACCTGCCCCCAGTGACAGATTTCCTCCAGCAAAGTTCTACCTCCAACAAGTTCTAGAATCTTCTCAAGTAACACCAACAACTAGAGAGCAATTGTCCGCATATAGAGATTAGGGGAAACACTTTCATTCAAACTACATGCTGCCACTGCCTTCAATAGGCTCATGGCCAGTTCACGATAGAAAATTTGCTTACTCCAACTTTAAAAGTCCCTCACAACCTTTAGCAGTCTCAACACTTTTCAAAATTTAAATTTCAAGGTCTCTTCTAAGACTCAAGGCAATGTCCATGGCTCCCTATAAAAATCAAAACACAAATCCTATACTTCCAAAATACAATAGTACAAAATATACATTCCCCTTCCAAATGGTGGGGATCTATGTGTTGTGAGGAAAGACTAGGCCGATGCATGACTGAAACCCAGCAAGGCAAACACCTATCTATGTATAGCAGCTGGAGCCTCAATAGCTCTACCCCACCCCCAGCCCCAGCTTCACTGCATCTCTCTCCTTGGGCTAGTTCTACTCCATCTATGCAGCTCTCCTTGGAAGATGTCTAATGGCTTGGGCATATCCAACATCTTGAGGTATCCACCACATCTAGATTTCACTTTTTGCAGCCTCATGCAATGACTTTCCAAGGCCTCTCTGAAAGGACACTCACCCTGTCACACATTGCCTGTCCTCAGTGGCTCTCTGGAACTATGGCATAAGAATTCATGACTCCTCTCTCACCTTGGTTCCTCCTACCATGATTAAAAAATACACACATTACAAAGTACTGAGAACTAAGCAATAGACCCTCTGGCCCCAGCTTGGTAGAGAAAAGAAGGGGAAAATGGATGTTCTCAGATTTTCATTTTTAAAATTTTTATTTATTCATTTTAGCCAGGGTCTAGGTATGTTTCCAAATCTGGCTCCAAACTCCTAGGCTGAAGCAGTATTTCTGTGCTCCTGAGTAGTTGGAATAATAGATCCAGACCACCATACCATGTAGAGAGCTATTCCCCAGTGAGTTCCACAGTAAGACTCCTGTTTTCCCTATAGTTCCACAAAACCTCAATTACTACATATTTTTAAATTCTTTAAATAGGAGTTTGAACATCTCTTATTATCATTTTGTCATATAACTCCATTATATGAGTCACATTTATGCATTAAGATGGTACCACAAATGGTTGGTTAATGTACAGTATGCATTAGGTATGGTCCATTTAGATCTGTTTGCGATTCTCTGGAAAAATCATCTATAGAACTGGGGCTTAGTAAGAACCAGACAGAATCTGACTTTCTAGCAGATTCTAAATCCTCTAAAAAGGGTTTATTTTGCTATTTCTTCAAGACACAGCCGGGTAGTGGTGGTGCATGTCTTTAATCCCAGAACTTGGGAGGCAGAGGCAGGTGGATTTCTGAGTTCAAGGCCAGCCTTTTCTACAGAGTTCCAGGACAGCCAGGGCTACACAAAGAAACCCTGTCTCAAAAAACCAAAACAAAACAAAACAACAACAAAAAAACCTAGCTCTAGTTTTAAGGAAACTAAAGGTTTTACCAAAATTTTATTCTGTTTCAGTTTGTTTCTTTCTTTAAGAAGATAAGGCAATTTGACATTCTTTTTACTCACTTTGATGTATGTTCCCATCAGGTAGGCTACTTTCTCCATACAATACCCAATAGCTATGATTATGATCCACATAATCAAGCAAGTAAGTCCATGAACTCACCCACAATCAACAATGGCTACCTGACTCACCGATTATCCTCAAATAACAGTGACCAATAGTTTGAGTTTTATGTTCAGGCATAATCTGAACTCCTCATTCTAAAACACAGTTGATTAAGTGCTATCTCAAGAAAGCATATGGACAAAAATGGTCACCTGTAATTATCCTAGCCACTCATGGTTGTCAGAGGGCTCCCCACAGTTTAAATGCAGCCTACAGCTAAGGTCTCCTCAGAAAACTGTCGATCAAATATGGCCATGGGTCTTGTGTATTCAGTTTATGTGTGGACCTGGCATGCACTCCATTGCTGTAAGGAAGTTTTATGGGTGGCTGAAAGGGCAGTATTGTAAGTGGTGACCAAATTCAAGACCAGTTCCCAAAAGCCCACATGGTCTAAGATAAAGCGCACAAATGAAGTCATGTAAATGAAAGCTGTAGTATACTGAATACTATCAGTAGCTCCTGTGAACCTGTGGAGGGAAAAAAAAGGCATGATGTACAAGGGGGCTGGGTAACTGAATGTTTAACCATTTAACAGATACCTCCGGGGGGCCTTACGCCTCAGTGTGAAGTAGCTGTGTGCACTTACATGTTTTCCTATTTTATATGTGTTTTGGATAAACTGCTTCAGACCAAGGGCTGTGAGATTACCTAATAGGATAAAAGGCAGGGATTGACCATGAGAGTCTCCCAGGCCAGTGGGTTTCTGGTTCAGTGATTTCAGACACTTCTGGCCATGCGGACTCTACAGAAATGCAATCTCAAGGCTGAAATTGAACAGAAATCATGGAAAGTAAATCCCTAGTGAAGCATGATGAAGAATGCTACAGGGAAACCACGGGAACATGTTTTAGAGGAACTCCATGTATACAGCCCTAGGAACCTGGTTCAGATCTCAGCATCTCTACTTACTAGGTATTTGCCATAGGCAAATTAGTTAATATTACTGAGACTCATACATATAGATTTTTCATCTGTAAGAGAAAATTCGGGACCTAGCATGGCTTCCCAAAAGGCTGCTCTGATGACTCAGTGGGAAGCAGCACTGATTCACTTCATTCGCTTGATGAACATCCACTGGACACATGCTGTGCTCTGAACACTATGAACCAAGCAGGAACTCCCTACTTTCCTGCTGGTGTGGAAACTGGTTATCATGAGCTATGGGTGCAGAGATTAACATCAGGCCTAGCCCAGGCTTGGTGTTCAGGACAAATGCACACCAGAACCACCCCTTCTTCTTTGTCAAGTGTCCGAATACAAGAGAAATAAAAGAAAGTTCCAGAAGGGACTGAGACCTCTGCAAGCTAAGCAGGGAGCCCAGCTGTACTTTCCTTTGACTACAGTACCACCTACAGCCAGAGAGAAGCTCTTACACCCAGTCCTCACATCTCCAGACATCGCTAAACTTTCACACTAATGTTTCAGGTAGAGAATTTTCTTGAATTTTTTACCTGCCTTGTCTATAACCCTTGCCAGAGAAGCCATGTTTCTCCACTGAGAAGGTATAGTGTGGTCAGATATCAAAGGCACTAGTAATTATGGCCTCCATTATCCCCTCTCCACCTGGACCAGCACACCTCATGTGATACTTAAAGTTTTGTCTGAGTTGAGACTTCAGTTTTACTTGAATTGGGTTCTCTTGTAGCCTGGACAGAAAGTGCATAGAAGAGCCTTATTCAATTTGGATGATATTTTGATTTTAGTAGTTTCGATATATTTAAAATATTTTCTAATAAAATGTCTAAGTGAATAAAAAGAAATCGAAAGAAAATTATTCAGAAAACAAACTGGCACAGTGGACCAGAAAGAAAGTCTTCATATGGAGGCAAAAAAAGAAAGGAGAGCTTTGGCACTATGGGCAAGGACCCGGGATAGTCTCTGGGAAGGAGTCCGAGACCATTGGATGCTAGAATGTTTCATCATGGATTGGGTTTAAAAAGGCACAGCACAACCTTGGCCTGCATCTCAGACTCAGTGGCTCTCCTAATAAATGTACAAGGAAACAAAATCCCTGTATGTGTTTACTTGAGTTGTAAATTTGGCAGAAAAGAAGGTAAGCAGTGTAGGCTCCCAACCATTAGCCATGATGAGGATTTCGGGCCTTTACCTGGTCAGCTGACCATTAGCCATGATGAGGATTTCGGGCCTTTACCAGATCAGCTGAGCCACACTGACCATAAATCTCCATCACCCAAGCTTTGCCAAGCTCTTCCTGACATCTCTGATAACAGGAGAAAGGTAAAGAAAATGACATGACTGAGGCAAGACTCATTTTCCCCTGGGGCTCTAGCCTCAGTCATGATAGTAAAATAATCCCAGTTTATTCATAGTACGAATAAATTCATAGTACGACAAATATATTACAGCTCACAAAGCATACAGCAAATGCTTACTAAATACATAGACTACAATCAATGTTCCATGGCTATGGCCCCTGTTGTATCTGCATGAGGTCTTGAGTTCAGTCCCTCAAAACCTACCTAAAACAGCTAGACATGACAGCACACAGCTGTAACCTGATTTCTGAGGAAGCGACACAGGACGATTGCCTGGGCTATCCTAGGTTTACACGTCCTTTAACAAGGAAACTAATGCCTATTTGTGGTGAGCTGAAGAGTATCCCTTCCCTCATATTAAAAAAAAAAAAAATGCCCTTATAGGAATAAGAGTCTTTGAAGATTTAATTAAGTTATGGCTCTTGGGATGAGATCACCCTAGATCTGAAGGTTTCTTAAATTCGAGACAAGCACCCTTGAAATAGAAAAGGGAAAATATACAGAGAAGACAACATGAAGACAAGGCAAAAAGAGTTATACGGTCACAAAGAGAGACACCAGAGCTGGGAGAGGAAAGAAAGCTTTCTCCCCACTCCCTCGCTTGCGAACGTCTGGCCTCCAGAACTGTGGGAACATAGGCTTATGCTATATTATGCTACCACATTTGCAGGGGCTTGACACAGCACGCCTAGAAACTAATACATTACTTACACAGGGTCAAGATGAACAGCAGACAGGATAGGATATGTGAAAAAACACATTGTGAACTCTTCAGAATGGCTAAGGGTTAATCATCACTGAATCAAAGTTTCAGAGTATAACATGTCTCACTTAAGAATAACAAAATTCTAGACTTGCACCTAGAGATGCATGCTAGCTGCAACTCCCCTGAGGACAGTCAGGAAGCTGGTACACAGCTCTGTGTGTAGTGTCTGGGTACCTTGCTGTCTCCATGCCCCTCTGTTCAGGAAGAGGCAAGTGTCAGCTGGTAGAGAGAGAGAGAGAAAAAAAAAGATTGCCGTCTGCTCCAGGCACTGGCCACATGCTGAGCGTTACACCCAGGCCACCATCTGCCCTAACAACACATGTCCAAGAACAGTTCAATGTCAGCCTTACTCTAATTCTGAATGAGCCAAGACCCAGGTACGTGACTCAGGGGCTAGAACGCTCTCTATGAGTTCTATAATGCTGGATCAGAGCGTCTCATAGCAAATGTGCTGGAGACTAAAGGAAGGTTACTTACTGCAAGTGTCTGGAGTGTCTGACTTCAACCCAGAAACCATTCGTTCTTCAGCATGTTTCTGAGTGCCATGTGGGCCTCCTGACATTTCTGATCTTTCCTGCATAATAGGATGTTTTAGAGTACTGAATTTATTTTCTTTCTTATATTAAAATATAGAATCTTTAAGGAAGTGGGAAATCTATTCGAGTTGGGCAGAAAGTAAAAAATATGAATAAATAAGGACCTTAGAGAGGAAAAATTGGCAGAAACCATAATAGGAAAAGCACGTATGTAGGGAAATGAGACCATCTTTCTTGGCAGATTTGGCAGTTACTTTAGACTTCACACTAACCTGCCTAGAAGTTAATACTGCTCTTGTTTCAACAGTCATAACAAAGAACAGCACGCAGACTGGCAGGCTGTATTCAGAGATTAATGGGGTGAGTAGACTCAGTAGCCTTCAAAGATTCTTTCCAATGTGGAATTCAGCTTTTTCTGATGCAAAGCCTCCAGTAGCCAAGGACATAGGACAAGGATCTCCATAAGGTTGTAGTTTTTGATCTACATTGCTCAAGGTCTTAACAATCAGGCTTGTTTTAGGATGAGACATCAGAGTAGGTATATCAGATATAGGACTGCAAAGAGGCAGGCAGAAGACAACCAGAAAGGCTAGAGAGATGGGACTTGATTCTCTGCACAACATAATTTGTAACCACTAAAAGTTTTCTAAGATGAAATAACATAAGTTAGTGAGATTTGTCCAACAGGTATAGAATGGATAGAACAGACTCAAAGGAAAATGAGAAATCAAGGCTTGGCCTAACTGAAGATGTGGATGCTTTGAATCACTGCAAGAGTGGTCATGATGGAGATACAGGGATGGGGTCCTTCAATATCACTTCAATATGATGAACAGGGCAGAGGAAAAACTATTGCTATTCTAGGCTTCTGTCTTGGGCAACTGGGTACACTCACAAAGACAGAGAATACAGAAGAGACAGAAAAGAAAGTGGGGTCAGAAGATGGATTTTGGTTAACTTGAATTGGTATGTGCATGAGACACCAAGATGAAGCATTTGGAAGGGAGTCAGAAAAAAATTTAAAAAATCAAACAAGAGATTTGAACCAAAAGTACAGTGTGCAGATAGCTGGTGAAGCTGGGGTAGTAGACAGGACAGAGAGAGTAGAGAAAGCAAGAGAAGGGAGTCCGACATGTCCCCTGAACTCCCTGACATTAAAGGACATGTGGGAAAGGAGTTAGTAAGGAACAAAAGAGGCAGGCCAGAAAAATGAGGCTTAACACAAAGCGGAGGAGCTTTAAGGAAGAATCTCCCAAGAGTTGACATACCCATCAGAGGGTCTGGAAAGTTGGCTCAGTGCTTAAGAGCACATACTGCTCTTGTGGAAGACCTGAGTTCAACTCCCAGCACCCATACTGGGCAGCTTAAAAACTACTTGCTACTTTTGCTCTAGGGGACCCACTGTCTCTGGCTTCCTCAAGCACCTATATTCAGGCACAGGCCAACCCACATACATATAATTTTAAAAACAAAAATAATTGCTTTAAAAGAAATACCAATTCGAGAGCAGGAGATGGCAAGAATGGGAAGTGATCTTTTGAGGTTGACAATTAGACATCCTATGTAAGAGCTGTCATTCTCTATAAGGGAGGTGCCAAGGACAGAGGATAGAATGAACAAGAGGTCGAAAGGTAAAGATGGCCACTTCTCTGTAACAGAGCTTGAACATAAAGGAAAGTGCAGAGGGTTCTATCTGGAGGCTAACTGCCTGGAAGCCAGTCTTCTGTCTACCTTTGGACCAAGATGTAGAACTTTCAGCTCCTCCAATCTCATGTCTGCCTGGATGCTGCCACACACACCCTTTGATGATAATGGACTGAACCTCTGAACCTATAAGCCATCCCTGATTAAACATTGTCCTTATAAGAGTTGCCTTGGTCATGGTGTCTTCAGAGCATTGGAAACCCTAACTAAGAGAGTAGGCATGGACCAGAGGAGGGAGAGGAGGGCCCGGTAATGGGATACATGCATACTACCCAGTCACAGTGAATCACAACTATTTATGTAACTATCTTCTCTGCTATATGTGCCAAAAGGACAAAAATCCACACAATGTCATGCATATAGGAGGTGTTCACGAGATATTGCACTAAGGTGTATGGTGATGAAATTATACATATATGCCGATGCTCTTCTGTGACTTTATATTGTGTAATTCCTTGGATTCTTACAAAACAACAAGAACAACAACACAATGATTGTGTGATTATCTAAATATATACCCTGCGTGTATTTAGAATGTCTGAGAAGATAAATGCCAAAACAAAACAGATGTTTATTATTTACTGTTCTGAGATGGGATGTGATGGTATTTCTCAAGAAATGGAATGACTGAATCATACAAGAGGTGATAGTTCAAAAAAAAAAAAAAAAACTCAGATATTGGGTGGAGTGGGCAGAATCACATCATTCTTGTTCCTCCTATGTGATGCCCTGGGCAATGTTTGTTGCCTCACAAGTAACATCGTAAAATAATGGTCCATGAACAAATCTAAATGCTAAGGCCAGTTTCATCCCCAATCTTTGCTAGTATTCCATTTAACGTGGAAAGTCTCCAAACTATAGTATATTGCAGGGTACATAATACTGTGACCATGACCCTTCTAAAATGAGTTGAGGAGCAGCATTGAAAATGTTTTCTTTAGCAGCCTTCACTATATTGAAAATCAGTGAAAGCAGCGTGGATAGGTAGTGTGAAGCCACTTAGACATAACTTAAAATTTTGTGATTGCATTGTGGTGTGAACATGTGTGTGTGGCTGTTCACTACGTGTGTGTGTGTGTGTGTGTGTGTGTGTGTGTGTGTGTGTGTGTGTTCGTATGTGTGTGTAGACCAAAGATGGTTATCGGGTGTCTTTTTCCATCACCTTCCACCTATTCTTTTGAAGCAAGGTCTCTTCATTAAACCTGGGCTCACTATTGCAGCTAGGCTAAACTGGGCAGCAAGCCCCTGTGATCTCCCTGTCTCCTACCCACACAGCCCTCAGCATTGAGATTATAGACAGGAGTAATCATGCACAGCTCTTACATGGAGGCTGAGGATCCAAATTAAGGTCTCCATATTTAAACAAGAACTTTACCTAAGAGCATTTCCTAAGTTCCCTGAATACATTTATTTTAATAAGAAAAATATATCTTAACACTTGAGAAAATAACAATAAGATTATAAAGATGCTAACACAAGAAGCCCTGACATGAGACTAAGTGGGAACAATTAGGGCATATGCCCTAGTCCTTGGCCACTTAAAATGCTTTTGCAAACTGTTACTCAAAGATCCCATAATCCTCTAGTAAAACAGAAAGACCATCCTCCAAAAAGCTGTCCTCTAACAGTGAAAGGGCCAGAGAAGGGAGGCAGGAAGACATCAGTTACAGTATCAGTAAACTTGAGAGTGAGACAAATCAAGGCGAGTGCTCCAACTGCCAAGAAGACAAACATTCGGGGTGAGTGGGTGCTAGTAAGCTACAAAGAAGATTCTTAAAACCAACACGACCAATGAATTCAACCACAATAAGTAAGAAAAATCAAAATCAAAGTGTAGTGGTTGCTACAGGATTTGTAAATGAAAGAGTTGGGATACAGCCTTTGTTTAAAGCCTGGATTTAAACCAAGATTTAAATCAGGCCACAAATCCAGTAATTATTGACCAACTGTTATGTATCACAAGAGTACAAGGACCCAAATTCAAACCAGACATCGTATAAAATGATGCTACTCATCATCGTGTACAGTAAATATAGATCCTCAGCTGGGACTTGCTGTAATACTAAAGCAGGGGCTGTGGGATGACAGGGCAGAAAGTGTGAGGGGCACAGAGGGCCTTCAGAGGTGCGGACAACTGAACCAGATGTGACTCTACCAAGCTGAATATGACACTGCAGGGGCGAGTCTGATCTAACCAAAGGATGTTACTAGTAACACAGAGAGGCCTAGAACCCAGAATCTTTTGGGTTAATCAGACAGGTGAGGACAGACCAGGACGATCTCAAAGTCAATGCTCAGGAAGAACTGATACCTCTGAGTAAGTCTGTGAGGGCATTTTCAGGATGAATCAACATTGTGGAAGAATTAAGGTCTAGACTGGATGGCACCTTCTAGTGATGACCCAGATATCAAGATACCCAAAGCAGAGCCATGCTGCTTGCCTGTGGGTCCTCATTCTTGCTGGTGAATAGTCTCTGCTATTGCTACCATCTTTCACTGACATCAGAATCCAATTTCTCTCAGGGTCCAGTATGGACTGAAGACCGAAGGCTCTAAGAACCTTCCACACTTTCAACTCTAGACTGAGACTGATGAGAACCAGCATCATGGGTCTGATTCTCAGCCTCTCCAGCATGCAGATGCCCATTGCTGGACTACACAGCCTCAATCAGTTGTAAGTCATACTAGTAAATCCTGTCAGAGCACAAAGATATTCTATTGGCTCTGTTCCTCTAGAGAATCTTGATAGATACAGTGACATATGTATGTGTGTGCCTGTGTGTGTGTATAATCATTTTATATATATATATATACATATGATTTTATATATATATGATTATAAAATTATCATCACTATCTACCTCATCTAATTCTAAAATGTTTTTATCATCTCAAGACACACTAAGCAGTCACTCCTCTTTCTCTCCTCCTCAAACCTGGGGACCACGGTTTTGCTTTCTTTTCCTATAGATCTGCCAATTCTAGAAACTGCATGTAAATGGAATTATATACTATATTGACTTTCATGGATAGCTTCTTTCATTTAGAATAACATTTTCAAGGCTACCCATGTTGCAGCACATAGAAGTATTTAATCTATATTGTGTTTTGTCTTTTGAGACAAGCTCTCACTGTGAAGCCCAGACTGGCCTTGAATTCACAGAATCCCCCTGCTTCAACCTCCCAAGGGTTGGGATCACAAAAAAGGCACTATGCCTTTTTTGACTGAATAATATTATCACTGTACAGACCTGAAACATTTAATTTATTCACTAAGCAATTGATGGCCTTATGCTGCATCTACTCTTGGTTGTTATGAACTGCAAGAAATAGGCATTTCTTGCAAGTGTTTGATTATTTTTTCTGATTTTTTTTTGGGGGGGGGTTACACTCAGAAGTAGAATAGCTAGGCCACTTGGCAGTTGTGTACATAACTTATGGAAAAACTTTCCATCCCAATGGTTGTTTCTAAGCCAAGAAAGAACAGATTTAGATCGGTGCTTTAGACTATGATAACAGAAAACATTTGGGTCCAGTGGGAGAATAGACTGAAAAATGAGCAAAAGCAGAGAAACCAGCAAAGGCTACTGCCCCATAATGGTAGCAGTGTTAAGCCTTGAACCACCACAAGGGCAGTAGCTATGGGATTGAAGAAAATAAGGTAGGATTTAAAGGACCTGTCTGGGGACAGAATGAGCAAGAACTGATGAGCAATGAAATCAGAACAGGGATAGAACACTTTGCTCATAGCCCCACCTCACATTGAGTTATGTGGTTATAATTCATCTCCTCAGTTAGATGCTGAGCTTCAAAGAGAGTTAGGCCTTAGACACTCTCACACCCATAGTCCCTAGCAAAGAACCTGCAATGTCAGTGTCTGGTTGGATAAGAGGGCCAGTCATGATTCAAGGGGGACAGATGATGGCTGTGGAAGCAGAGGGTTAAAGTGACTCTGCTCCCTGTGTCAGAATAGGATAGACGGTGATGCTGCAGATAAAACAGAATACAGAGACACACAAGTCTATGAGATGATACAGCAAAGCAATCTAAGATATAGCTAGAGATCCAGAGCAAAATCTTAGGAAAAGAGTTGAGACAAAAGATACTATTTTTATATCTACCAGGGGTAGCTTGACTCAATAACCCTCCCTTACATGTATAACATCATGAATCAACTCAAAATGCCCCCAAGGCTGTGACAAATCTCTTGTAAATACAGAACATACTAGTGAAATATCTCTTGTGTTGTGACCTAATCTACATTACATCTACAGCTAGGATGCAGATAGGCCCAGCTCACCTTATACACTGACAGTGAGGCAACCTGAAGGCATCTACTTTTCTAATGGTCTAGGGGGAAATGGTTTTATAAAAACGTTTGGGTAGGAACAGGTAGAAGGAAGGTCTTGTAAGTAAGGAATGGGGGGGGGGGGGACAGGAATCTTAGATAAACACCTCTGGCCCAACCCCAAGGTCTGTGATTTGAGACTTACCTGCTTTGGGTCAGTAGACTGAACATAAGACAGATGTAACAGATCGTAGCATTCCTCCTGATTATTCAACGTCCCCAATTCCATGTCTGGTGGCCCCATGCCTGCATTGGCAGCTGCAGGACTGGCCATCCTTATTTAAACTCTGGGCTCATCCCCAAGATGTAGCTTCAGCTGAGAGAACATTAATTAGCAAATCTGTTACTGAATAATAGCTTGGTGTCCGCATGATTAGCCTGACCTCTTCTCTTACAACTCTGTCACCGTCATGAGGACACTCAGGATCTTACTTGCTGGAGGATGAGACTGTAGAACAGGGATGAATCATCCCTGTTGCTCTAGTTGGAAGTGGTCTGAGTCAGCCGACACCAACCAGCTTGAAAGCAGAACCACACAGCCAGCCCTCATCTGAGTCTGGAAACTTGTGTGTCTCCTTTAGTGTTCTACACCACTGAGATTGGGGGTTTGATGTGTTGTTCATCTGTTGCCTGTCACTGAAAGAAAAATGCCGGAGCCAAACAATGTCAAAAGAGAGAGTTACAATTTTGGCCCATAGGTTTAGAGGTTTCAATAAAGGGTTAGCTGACCTCATCACTTTAGTCCTGTGGTGAAATGGACTGTCAAGTGGGAGTGTGTGGTAGAGAAATTCTAACATCATGGTTGCTAGGAAGTAAAAGAGAGAAGGGACCTGGGATCCCATTTTACCAATCCACAACAGACCTATAATGACAACACCCTCCTACCAGGCTCATCATTCTACAACTGAAAACCAAGCTTTCAACATAGGAGATTTGGAGAAATATTTCATATCCATAATATTTGGTAGGCAGCTTTACCATGATAGCAGTTAACTGGACAGGATCTTGCAGCACATTTCTTTGTCAACTTCAACCAATGAAAACATAAGGGTACACAGACCCTTTGAGAGCACACAGCTTTGTGATATGAGGAAACTGCTTCATTGCTATGGGCACAATAGATGTTTTTAATGTAACGTTAATAATCAGTCTTCAAGGAAAAATCATACATTGGAACTTTCACATATATTAGAGAATCCCTTCTAGGGTTCCTGCATATCTTCAGAAGGAGGTGCTATATTTTAAATCCTATCTTACTTAGGTCAATATTTAAAGTACAAGCAGCAGCTCATCAGTAGGCATCACATTAATGCATCCTGACCAGTCCAATTCTTAAAATATAACAGAATAGATTGAAAACTATCTGCACATCTGACAAATATAAGGATTGAGATTACTTCCTGAATTATCTTTTCTAGTGTATGTAAATGCGAGGAGGAAAAGTGGAACCCAATATAAAAGTATCATTTCATTTAGTTGTTGATCTAAAAAAAAAAAAATGAATGCGAGACAGCAAGAGAAACAAATGCCCAGCATTCAAGCACTAACTAGAGTCAGCCTGTAAGACGTGATTTCTCTTTGAAAACCGATTATTAATGTTACATTAAAAACATCTATTATGCCCATAGCAATGAAGCAGTTTCCTCATATCCCAAAGCTGTGAACTCTCAAAGGGTCTCTGTACCCTGAGTTAGAAAGAAAAGAGATGACGTCAGTAGTGTTGTGGTATGAAGCAGCTGGCCCACTGAAAGTGTCCCACTTTCCGGGTGCCAGCTGTGGTTTTGAGTCCTCTGTTCCTCCTACTCAGGGTGGCCAGATGCAGCTGCACACTGGGCTAGAAGGATGTAGGGGTGTCTAGAATGGTAGGGTTCTGCAGGATCCAGGTCCAGCAGGGAGCAAATTGGGGAAGGGTCTTAGTGTTAGAAAGGTCTTCTCTGAGGCTCTCCAATGAAACAGCTCTCTTAGACACGCTTAGCTTGTGCACATATACTTTATTGGGGTGAACCAGGGGTATATATGTGGACTTTAGAGAGTGGGAAGAAGTTTTCAGGATAAATGAGTCCTAAACTTCTGTGAATACCTCATTTTCATGGAGAGGCATTCCAGGTATTCCAGGTACTTGCTGGGTAGGTTCTTAGGGGTTTGGGGGGAATTGAACTTGTGGGTCTACCAAGGACCTTCCCCAGGTAGGAGGGTGGGGGTCAGGATCCCCAGACAAGGTTAGAGAAAGGGAAGCCCTGCTGAAAAAGGGAGCCTTCCATTTTACTCTGAGCTCAGAGAAGCTATCTGGTCATGGTAGACCTATAGGCCAGGTTTCCCCCACATAGAGTGGCCTAACTACAGGATAACAGTGTTCACTTATGGTCCGTGATTTCAAATGCACACCTGTCTATTTTCTCTTCTTTAAACCTCATAACGCCATTGTACAGATGGAGATACTTGAACACAAAGAGTCAAGTCCTTTATAGAAAAGCAACATGGTGGACATCAGATCTGAGGACAGCTCTTTGGTTTTCAAGTCCACGTTTTCACTAAATTTCCATAGGCTCCAAGACATCCTTGAGCTCTCTCTTAACTGCCATACCAGCCACTTCCCACACTGCCAGGCCAAATTAACTCCTGCCTTATGGTCTACCTGAAGGTGGTTTTTGCCTTTATTGAGCTAACCAGATTTTCTTATTTGAGTAATTATTTAATACTTATCTCCTCTGCTAGTCTGCTCCCCTGTTAATCCATAAAGATTAAGATCCATAAAGAAAGATGGCATGCATTTGGGTCACTCCAGTATGCCCAGAATGAAAAAAGTGAGATTTAAAAGTGTCACAGAACCTGGAATAAGAAACAGAACAGCCCCACTATACAATGATGACCCTAAGTTACTTCTATTAGTCCTTGTCTGATAAAGATAAAAACTGTAGTTTCTACAAACCCTCGGGGATAGGGGGAAAGTGAGCAGAAGGTGTTTTCCAACCCTTTGAATGAGAAAACAATAAACTGAGTGAGAATCCAGGCATTTTGTTGGGGTTCAGGAATCACCACACAAACCATATGAACACTGATCTCAGTTAATAAGCAAAAACAGTTTATCTAATGCACATCCTAATATTGATCAGACCAGGGGTGTAGCTCAGAATTATCTGAACCATGACAATAGATAACTTTTTTCTGCCAGCTTATAAAGGGGGAAAAAAACCCCACAAAAACCACAATGAGTTCATCCACAGGTGCAGGAAGTGCTGCCCAGTGGTCAGCTCTGACTCAAGATATTTTAGGCATTACAGTTCATGTTAACCTCTGATTTGATGGGTCCTATGTAAAGCTTTGTGGAAGTCCTTAATATTAGAAAATCTCATACAGAACATTCAGAATACAAAACAAAACAGGGTTTGTGGTTAGCCTGTCCTTGCTCTGAATTAAGTCACTTCTCTGTGTCACTGGCTGGCAGGCATATTACAGCAACAATATGAAATAGCTGGCAAGTATGGCACAAAATATATACAGCTATTCTCAGGGGTCAGATCATAACACATTCATCAGTTCCTGATAATCCGAAAATGGCCCCAGAATCTGGGCCTTTTCCTCCACAAACCTTAGAGCTCCCCATGACTCTGTGATTGGTCTGGACTGAAAATTATTTACCAACTGGTGTCCACAATCCCACTAACTGAATTCTCATAAACCAGATCTCAAAAGTCTTAGCCTAGAGGGTGGATGAGATGGCTCACACATAAAAGTGTTTGTAGCCAAGCTTGGTGATCTGAGTTCTATTCTTAGGTCCCATGTGATGGGAGGAAATGACCACAACAAGTCGTCCACTTACCTCGACCCACATGATACGGCACACACAAACATGCACTTGCATGCTTGCTCACACACTCATACACACAGACACACACACAAACATACAAGTAATAAATAGATGGTAAACAGATAGATGATAAATAAATAATAGATATAACATATAGGTATATTATATTATATTTATTATATATATTATTATAGATATAATAGATATTATTATAATAGATATAATAATAGATGATAGATAAAATGTAATTTTAAAATTTTCAAAAGTCCCATCCTACTTCAACATACACGTTGTCAGTCACCACCCTGCCCGCACCTCAAAGGCCTCATGCTTGTGGTCTCACTAGGAATCACTGTGTTCTCCAAATTGTGCTCCCATTTACATCCTCTTAACTGCCTCTTGTTAACCACCTGATGTGACAGATTGCATCTGCCAGCTGTTCTGTATGTTGGCGATGCTGGCTTTCAGCTAACTCTCTCTTGAAGAATTGTCCACACAGAGAAAGATTTCAAGGCCATGCCCCTTCCTTGTGGTAGCTCAAATTCAGGCAACCCCGGGAGGGCACAAATGCCTTGCTCTGGGCCATCTTGGAGCAAGGTCCAAATTCCAGATCTTCCTTGCAACTGTCTGAGGTCCTCCTTGTGCAGCACCATTTTTCAAAACTTCCCTTTGTCCAGGCATCTTCCTTTATCCCCCTACCCACGCACACAGACACACTGACTGCTCCCAAGAACTACGTCAGTAAACTTCATGCATATATATCTGTGACTCAGACTCAGTTTCCAGGGGACCAGAGCTAAGACAACTAAGATCCCTCTTGAGTTAGTATCATGGCTGTTAGCATTTTGTTTCATTGTCTAAGCAACGTCTATGTGAGAGTCAGAGCATGTATCTCCTGACTCAGTAATTTCCTGGTAACAAGGTATATGAGAAGACTTTCCACTCACAACTGTTGGATGGAGCAAATGTCCCTTCTGGAATGCTGCTTTAGGAACCCACAGGCAATGTTTTGATAACACTGCCTGAGCCCTTTAAGATCACTCTTATCTTTTATAACACTGGCCTGTTGGACACCCTACAAGCTTTGACATAAGATTTTATATCCATGTCTGTATTAGTTTCAAGTTCTGAGACCAGAAGCACAAACATCACTTAAGAAAAGGCTAGAAATACAGGCTGTCACCACCAACTCCCCAGGCCAACTGAAGGAGGGTCTGCAGTTCAACAGAATCTCCAGTTTATTGTGTTTATGATTAAGTGTGAGAATTCCTTGTTCAACCCATAGCCTTTAAAGGCTCCAGCTATTATAATGATAAATCAACGTCCAAATTCATTTACATGAGCCCTAATCTGATACTGAGTGTTCCAGATGTTGTACCTACAGCTCCCATTCCCATTGTTTGGTTGTTAATTGGGAGTGTGATGAAGAAGTTGTTCCTGGCTTGGGTGTTTATCATGGCAGCAGAATGGAGCTCTGAGTTTAATTATACTGGAAAGCACTTATAGCATCCATTCACTCACATTGTTCCCAAATGTTACTAAAGCCATCTCTAACTCAAGCCCTCTTATTGCCAACGAACTACACTTTGAATGGTGAGTGTAACCGTCTCCTTTATTCCCCTGATATAATTGTCATCTTAGAGGCTTACCGCTGAATAAGTTCACCCCTTCCTAGTTCTTTTTTTTTTTTCATTTTATTTTATAATTTTTTGATACTTTGTTTACATTTCAAATGTTTCCCCCTTTCCAGATCTCCCCTTTGGAGCCTCCCTATTCCTTCCCCCTCCCCCTGCCTCTATGAGGGTATTCCCCCACCCACCCACCCACCCACTCTCGTCTTCCCTCCTTGGCATTCTCCTATATTGGGGCATCTAACACCCTCCGGCCCAAGGGCCTCTCCTCCCCCTGATGGCTAACAAGATCCTCCTCTGCCACATATGTGGCCAGCACCATGGGTCCCTCCATGTGTATTCTTTGGTTGGTGATCCAGTCTCTGGGAGCATTGAGGGATAAGGCCAGTTGCCACTGTTGCTCCCTCCCTGGGGCTGCAAACTCCCTCAGCTCCTTCAGTCCCTTCTCCAAGTCCTCCATCTGGGACCTCACACTCAGCCCTACGGTTGCTCTTGGGTATTCTGAATTTTTGGGCTAATAACTACTTATCGGTGAGTACATACCATGTTCATTCTTTTGTGATTGTGTTACCTCGCTCAGGATATTTGCCTAAGAATTCCATGAAGTCATTGTTTTAAATAGCTGAGTAGTATTTCATTTGTGTAAATGTACCACATTTTCTGTATCCATTCCTCTGTTGAGGGACATCTGGGTTGTTTCCAGTTTCTGGCTATTATAAATATGGTTGCTATGAACATAGTGGAACATGTGTCTTTATTACATGTTGGAGCATCTTCTGGGTATATGCCTAGGAGTGGAATAGCTGGGTCCTCAGGTAGTATTATGTTCATTTTTCTGAGGGTGTGCCAAACTGATTTCCAGAGAGGTTGTATCAGCTTGCATTTCCACCAGCAATGGAGGAGTATTCCTCTTACTGCATGGTATTGGTACAGTGAGAGGCAGGTAGATCAATAGAATAGAGTTGAGGACCCAGAAATGAACCCACACACTTATAGTCACTTGATCTTTGACAAAGGAGCTAAAACCATCCAGTGGAAAAAAAGACAGCATCTTCAACAAATGGTGCTGGTTCAACTAGTGGTCTACATGTAGAAGATTGTGAATTGATCCATTCCTAACTCCCTGTACAAAGCTCAAGTCCAAGTGGATCAAGGACCTCCACATAAAACCAGATACACTGAATCTAATAGAAAAGAAAGTGGGGAAAAGTCTCGAACACATGGGCACAGGGGAAAAGTTCCTGAACAGAACACCAAGGGCTTGTGCTCTAAAATCAAGAATCAACAAATGGGACCTCATGAAATTACAAAGCTTCTATAAGGCAAAGGACACTGTAAATAGGACAAAACAGCAACCTACAGATTGGGAAAAGATCTTTACCAATCCTACATCCAATAGAGGGCTAATATCCAGTGTATACAAAGAACTTAAGAAGCAAGACTCCAGAGATCCAAATAACCCTATCAAAAATTGGGGAACAGAGCTAAACAGAGAATTCTCAACTGAGGAAACTTGAATGGCCAAGAAGCACCTAAAGAAATGTTCAACATCCTTAGTCATCAGGGAAATGCAAATCAAAACAACCCTGAGATTCCACCTTACACCAGGGAAGAATGGCTAAGATCAAAAACTCAAGTGACAGCATGCTATTAAATGGGCACTTGTTACAAGATACTCTATACTCCCAGACAAACTCATTGCATCACCAGCAGTAGGCACAGCTCAAGAAGTCAGTGCTTATACATATTTCTATATCATTAAGCCCCACTAGGTAAGCAGGAGGGAGGATAAGTATTTCCCATCTTGTAACAAGATACAAGAGCTCTGCCGAGACGTTAAGTGCACAAGGTAAATGCAACAACGTGCATCCATCTTCCATCTTTGTGTCCTTCCCCTGATAAGGAGTATACTTAGAAAGCCCATAAACAATGTTGTAGTTCATTAATGGTCTCTTCCTAAAACCCGACTCTAGCAGACCAGTGAAGGGAAAAGGGTGAGACACTGGAGGCTGGAGAAGGGTAATACAAGCTAGGAGGAGCAGGTTCTCACTTATTTTTACATGTAGAGAAGCAGAGAGTCCACCAACAGAAGATATATGATTTATAACATGATTTCACAGTGTAGACTGGGACTGGCAAGAGAGGGCATGAGTCAACAGTGTGACTTTCATCACTAGGAAAAAATATCTCTATCTTGGGGGGGGGGGATTTTCATCCAGACTGAAAGGCACAGTCTGCAAAAGACATCTACTAAAATGTGGTACAAACTCATTAAAACCCATGAACCCACCCTCAGTGAGTAAGTTACCAGAACATTCTCACCAAGCAGAGAATCCATAAACAAGGCCAATGAGTGTAAGGTAGTGGCTCTCAACTGAAATGACTTTACTCTCTGAGGGGACATGTAGCAATGCCAAGAGACAGTTTTAGCTGTAGCTGTTACATCTGAAATAGACTGTGAACAAGCCAGAGATGCATCCAAATATCCTACAACTGATAGAACAATCCCAAAAGCTAATCATTACTCAGATCAAAATACTCACAGTGCCAAAGATGGTCTAAGTGAAGAAAAGGCCCACGTACAGCCTGAGGTACAACTTAGGTAAGATAAAGGACATGGTGAAAGGTAAAAGAGAGCAAACATGTTAAGAATGTATTTTATCAGGGACAGCCCCAGAGGGGAGAGAAGAGTCTTACAAATGATTTGAAGGAGGAGGCCCATTGTAAGGCCTCCTTATAATGCATAGGAAGAGAACTCAAGGGGGCCAAGAAGCTAAGGATCAGCTGTGACTATGGAATACTGAGTCTATGCCCTATGTGTTACAGGATGAAGAGCCACAACCCTGGGCTCTGCCCATGAGATGACTATAGTACATCCTTCTTGGTCATTAAAATTATCTGCAGACATTGGCAAAAGTCAACAAAATCAACTTTGGTGGAAAGTTCCTTCTAGAGTGATCTCTTAAAATTAAAATACAAACACACATATATAATATATAATAAATAATATAATATAGATAATAATATATAATGTACAACATATTATGTATAATTAATGTATATTACTATACAGTATGGTACGTGATATATACTATATACCATATACCACATACCACATAATATATTATAATATATATAAAGTATATATTATAATATAATATAACATATATAATATGTAATATGTGATATACGGTATATGGTATATGATATTGTGACATTTATTCTTTCATCTTAGTCATTTCTTCTAGGTTCAAGCTATTTCTTTTTCTAAAGCAGGCATATTCTTTGTTATTTCAGAAGGTTGCATAGTGTAGAGTTTCGGGTATTTTTCCAAAGTTTTGTCTAGCCAATTTGGAATTCTGAATTAATTCTCGTTTCCTTCAGGACTTTGAAGATTCAAACCCACGCCTTCTGCTCTCGGTCATTACTATCAGAAAGTCCGGATTCTGTGTCTTTTCCCTCAGGCTGTTTCTTACATCTTTGTCTCTTTGCTTTTGCTGACTTACTATAACATAGATCTATGCAGGTTTCTTTCTATTTGTTGTACTTAGCACTCCTTATATTTCTTGAGTCTAAGTCTTCCTTTCTTACCATTCTCTTGATCCAGAATAGAATTTTTATTAAATGTATGTTTATGTATTTCACATCAGAAATCATGGCATCTAAAGGAACTGCCAATGGAATCAGAAAGAATGATAAGACGTGTAAAGGAAACAGGAAATGAGTCCGTAGAAGGACCATTTCTTAGCTACCTTGAAGAACATGTAAGAATTTTCTTGGAAGATATTATAAGGAAGGACATCCACACAGATGGTCCAACAGAAGCAAAGTCATGGCTCTCATGGAACAGATGTGGAACACCATCTAGATGCATCCACAGAGAGTGGTAAGACGTGGTCTTTAAAAAGCTAGTCAAGAAGGCCCTTGTGTACCACATATGAAGTGTTTAAGCCATTGACAAGAAGCAGCAACAGAAATTTTCAACTGGAATTGGGAGAGAACAGAGGGATGAAATAGGAAGAGGGTGTGAGGGAAGAAGGGAAGGAGGAAGAGAGAGGGGCAGGAGGAGAAGGAGAAAAGAAGAGAGGAGGAAGAGGAAGGGAGGAGGAAGAGAAGAGAGGAAGGAAGAAAATGGAGACAGAATGAATTTGATAAAGTTAATGCTCTGCATAGAGAAGGCAATGTTTTAAAGGGCTCATAAGAAAAGTCCTACACTGGACTAAAGTAGAAAAATGATCACTTGAGCTGAAAGTGTCTTCAGAGAGGGAGAAGAAGATCTTAAAGACATTTTCTAGGTGGCTGTAATAAACATCTATCTACTTAGCTATAGAGGCTGAAAGCCAGCAGAAGATTAAGTCTAAGGACATGAAGTCTGAGGCTTGGGAATCTGAATGGTTCAACAGAGTCTAAGCCTGTGTCCTGACAAATTTCACCTGCTCAGATCCTAATCCCTGTGTGATCTGTCTTGTAAGCAACTAGTCATGATGCAGGATGCTCATAAAAAGGGTTAGTACCTTTATAAGAGGTTGGAGTACAGTGGACAGTGGTGGCGCAAGCCTTTAATGGCACTTGGGAGGCAGAGGAAGGTGAGTTTCTGTGCGTTCAAGGCCAGCCTTATCAACAGAGCTAGTTCCAGGACATCTAGGACTACACAGAGAAACCCTATCTCACAAAAACAAAGCACAGAAGAGGAGGAGGAAGTAGAGGAGGAGGAAGAGGAAGAAGAGAAGGAGAAAAGAAAAAGAAGTAGAGCCCTGGGCTAGAGAGATGGCCCAGGGGTTAAGAGCACTTGCCACTCTTGCAGAACACCTGGATTCAATTTCCAGAGCCCACATGGTAGCTTCTGCAATTCCAGGCCCAGAAGGTCCAATGCCCTCTTCTGGCCCCTGAAGGCACCCAACACATAAGTGGTGCACAGATATACATGCAGGCAAACATTTATACATATTAAATGATAGATAGATAGATAGATAGATAGATAGATAGATAGATAGATAGATACAGTTTTTAAAGTCAGGGTAGTAATCATGAGATGATCTAGCCAAGATGGCCATCTGAATACCAGGAAGAGAGTCTCCATAGAAACTCTGGTCCTGAACTTCCCAGCCTACATTTTTTAAGATAAGGAATATTTGTGATTTAAGCCACTTAATCTATGGGGTTTTTTGTTTGTTTGTTTGTTTGTTTGTTTGTTAGGAGCCAGGCCCTAACACCCTCCTTGGAATCTGCCTGGGCCTCCTCACTGTCCTTGGGAATCTGAGACTTTCTGAGGACCAGTTGTGTTTGCAGAAGATAAGCTGGAGATGCCTGGAACCAGGATCTTCACACCGTTCCTGGGAATCTGACCCTAGTGACCTTCCGAGAGCTAGTTGTGTTTCCTCAAGACTAAGCTGTCCTTCCCACCTCCTGGAAATAGACCGATCATAAAACAGTTTGACACCGGATGGTCTGGCTTGTTAAACCATGACAGCCGGGGGGCCATAAGCCTCCTTTCCCCTCCCCTCTACGTTCCTTTTTCTTTAAAAGCAAATGTGTGTAAAAAATAAAGTGAGACCTAGACGGAACTTTGCCTAGCCTCCCTCCTCTCTCTCGCCCGTTTTTCTTTCAGGCTTAGTCCTCCTCGATCCTCGCGAATAAGTCCTGCAGGTCAGGACAGTTTGTTTGTTTGTTTGCTTTGCTATAGCAGTTCTAACTAAAATAAAGACTTTGCCACCATTAAATGGAGTGGGAAATTCAACTTTAAGAAAACTACCAGACAAAAGTTCCATCCAGGCTCTGTAACTTTAAAATATGTAAGAACAAATTGAAAAGTCCAGTAGGCAGCTATAACTAAATATCCTAATTTGTCAGATAAATCAGGCTGAGGCCTTCGGCGTGCATCTGGGACAGAGTGTGAAGGAAGGGAGTGGTTGGGGTCGGTGGACTGTATGGGAGTGGCCAGAAATTGGAAGCCGGGAGATAGTGATACAAGTTGTAAATCCTGGCCGTCAAAATTTTGGGATGAAACACACATGAGTCTCTGAGGTGGTAAATTTCTCAAACTCAGTTTTGTGTTTTCCTATTGAAGAAATATATATCTCCATTTAATACAGGCTTATCAATATGTTAATGATATATTTTATATTACTATAGTATAAATCTACAGGTTAAAGAGCCCCAACCTAAAGAGCCAGAAGAGTTCCACACCCTATCCTTTTGAGTACCAACATTATGCGTCAAGTGGCAAATTCACACCTGACCCTCAAGTAATAACTCACAGTGAAAACACTAGCATACTAAAAATATTGTATAAACTCACCTCGTGCTTTGTATATAACACATATAAAATTTAAATGAACTTGGTATTCAGACTTGAGTTCCACCCTGAAGATGTGTCATTATGTATATGAAAACATCTCAAAATTATTTTTTAAAATTCTAAAATTTGAAACACTTTGGGTCCCAAGAATTTCTGACAAAGCCATACGTAACCTGTATTGGTATTTTTAATACTAAATAAAATAAGTTTGTTTATGCATGTGACTCCTCTCTGTGAAATTCTATTATCTTAGTTAGGGTTTCTATGGCTGTGATGAAACACTGTGAGTAAAGGTAACTTGGGAAGTAATTGGTTTATTTTACTTCCTATTCCATATCACAGTTCATCAGGGAAGGAAGTCAGAACTGGAACTCACGCAGGGCAAGATACTGGAAGGAAGAGCTGATGCAAGAGCCATGGTTAGAGTGCTGCTTACTGGCTTGTATCTCAGATCTTTGGTTTCTCATAGAACTCAGGACCACCAGCCCAGGGATGACATCACCCACAACAGGCTTGGCCCTCCTGCATCAATTGTTAATTAAGAAAATGCCCTACAGGATTTCCTACAGCCTGGTCTTATGAAAGCATTTTGTCAATTGAGGTTCTCTCCTCTGAGATGACTCTACCTTATGTCAAATTGACATAACACTAGCCAGCACACTTCTATTTAACATTTGTCACACTATACTAGAACACTTGGTTTCTTATCTGTTTTCTCCACTAAGCATTGCTTTCCTTGAGAGAGCTGTGATGTATGTCTTAATTTCCTATCCAAAGGTCATATCACACTGCACAGAGGGAGAAGAATATAGTACACATTGGATGGGTGGATTTATGGATGGATGCATGGATGGATGCATAGATGGATGCATGGATGGAGGAATGAATGGATGCATGCACGTGTGCATGCATGGATGCACACGTGCATGCATGGATGGGTGATGTGTGGATGCATGGATGCATGGATGGATGCATGCATGCATGGATAGATGGATGCATGGGTGCATGAATGGATACAAGCATGCATGGATAGATGGATGCATGGATGCATGAATGGATACAAGCATGCATGGATAGATGGATGCATGGATGCATGAATGGATACAAGCATGCATGGATAGATGGATGCATGGATGGATGCATAGATGGATGCATGGATAGAGCAACCCAGCACTGGAGACTGCTTTTTTAACCTAAACTGCTGTGATTTATTTACTGACAATACATCATTTGTCACTAGGAAGGAGCAATATATCCAGTGTTTAATAGCTTGCTCACTGCACACACTGGAAACTAGGGTTAAGTCTAATGAACAAGGACCTACCGTGCAGGTCAGTTACACAAGGAAAAGAAAGAGAAATGGGTAGAATTGTGACAAGAATAAAAACAATCTGGAGAGGGAGCCAAGGGACTTGTGAGCCCCCACCCCTCACTGCAGAGCTACAGACATTGGGTGCCCCTGGGGAAGGAAGAGTTAGCTTTCTTTAAGTTCCCGTGGTTGACGCCATACATTGAAAGCACAAATTAGACTCAAAGGATTAATAAGAAAGAAAGAATCTGGTCCATCTTCTTTGTGTCTGGGTATTGCCCAGTATCAGACATCTTCTTCCCTTATTTGTACAGGGCTAGAGCAATGATTGCTTCTCTCTCTCTTATACATATATATATAACATATGTAATATGTAATATAAATTTGTAATATGTAATGTAAAATATTAATATATAAAATACATATATAAATATATTATGTATTTTATAATATATTAGATTATTATATTATTTATAATATAATATATTATTATATTATATATTTTATATTACATTATAAAATACATAATATAATAAATATTATATATAGTCACATGTATAATATATCATATGTGTGTGAATAGATTATATATTTACATATTTCTTCATTTCTTCTTTTCAACTTTTTTTCTTACAATTTCTACTTTCTTAAATTTGATTCTCCAAGTTTTCCCATTGAATTACCATTCTACACACACACACACACACACACGTTTGCATGTGCCTTGCAATATTTTTTTAAATGTCAACATATAAATGAAACTAAAAAACTGAAAACCCATACTGAATTTTAAAGGACTTTCTCTACTTCTTAGGTCCAACATGTATCTATGTCTTTATGTTCATGCGAAAACCACATTCAAGTCCTGTTGATGCTACACTAACTGACTCAAACAAGGTAGCACTTTTATCAGGTTTTCACACAGCACACTGTGATATTAAAGTAAATTACACCTGCCAATCCAATTTTCTCTCCCTGTCAAGGGTGTGCTGCAGCTAAGGAATTAACAGTATATGAATGTTCTTGGGCAACTAACTTCACTTAGTAGGGAGTATCCTAGGTTACATTGCATATTTTAGAATTCTGACTATATTATTTAGTTTATCGTGGATTCCTTGTTGGTAAAATCTGATTAAACTGTGCATATTTGAAATGTGCTCAGCATAGTTTATGCCATTTTGGATAACAAAACCATGCAATTAAAGCATTGTGAGCATTGAGAAAGAAAGAAAGAAAGAAAGAAAGAAAGAAAGAAAGAAAGAAAGA
>JADRCH010000033.1:6109427-6153290 GCA_019843965.1 Rhynchomys soricoides
AGAAAGAAAGAAAGAAAGAAAGAAAGAAAGAAAGAAAGAAAGAAAGAAAGTTGGGAGGCAGAGGTAGTCCTGAGAGAAGTTGAGGAAAGAGGGTAAATATGATCAAAATACATTGAATGAAGTTCTCAAAGAATAAAAATATTACATATTTTAAAATATCAAATACAATGAGAGCTCGAGAGCTTCTATCCATTCCAGATTTTGTTAATTCACCTTGGAATTGTAGAATGATGGTGTTTATAAAATGGGAAAATGTTTAAGTGTGGTTATGGAGGCTTATAGGCATGAGAAGATGCCAATAATCAGTGCATAACTGTCTAGTTACATGTCTGTAAGCTTCATCAGCTCTTCTGTATCAGTGCTGAGGTTATGGAGCTAAAAATTATCCTTGTGCAAGGACATCTGGAAGCTTCTGGAATCTCCAAGACAATCTGGTACAATTGTACTGACTCCTCTCACTCCAGAACTTTCCTCTCGTTAGCAACAGAAGGAAAAAGTAAAAAATAAAAGCTATAAATAAATTATATGTATTTTAAGACAAATATATAAGAAAGGCAGCAAAACTTTCACGTAGATTTTTACACAGTGAAGTCAATAAGTTACTGCAAGAAAATAAATGCAGTAGGCCTATGACATAAGCAAAACCTTGACATTTCTAGGAGCCGCGGCAGCATCTATAATTTTCTAAAAGTTGATGCTACATGTACAGGATTATCATTAATTGTAAAGATACAAGTAGTAGCAACAATAATGCTGATAAGAAAATAATAACAAACAGTTACATGGAGAAAGTCAGTGTTATTGTTACAGGAAAGCCCTGAAAAGAAGAGAACTGTGGGCATTTAGTTTGTTTTTCTGAAAACCTGGAAGTTAAAAATAGAAAGCTCTTTCCAAAATCAGCTTGCTTCTGCATACACTGCTCCATGGGAAGGAAAACAGGCTCACTGATGGGGAATGTAAAATGTTCACCCAGCGGCTCCCATTTCACACTCCTCCGTGCTGAAAAATGCTCTAACATTCCCTTACTGTAGCCACAGAAAGCATTTGATTTCTCTTCTTTGTCTCCATTAATTTATTTATTTATTCACTTTACAACTCGATCGATGCCCCTTCACACAGTCCCTCCTCCACCCCTCCCCCTTCTATTCTGAGAGGATGGGGACCCCTCCTGGGTATCCACCAACCCTGATACATCAAGTCTCTGCAGGGCTAGGTGCATCCTCTTCCACTGAGGCCAGACAAGGTAGCCCAGTTAGAGGAACAGGGTTCACAGGCATGCAACTGATTTAGGAACAGCCCCTGCTCCAGTTGTTTGGGAACCCCCACGAACACCCAACTGCACATCTGCTACATATGTGCAGAGGGCCTAAGTCCAGCTTGTGTTTGCTCTTTGGTTGGTGGTTCAGTCTCTGAGAGCCCCAAGGGTCCAGGTTAGTTGACTCTTGAAGACAGGAGCCTAGCATAACTGTCCTCTGAGAGGCTCTTCTCAGCAGCTGACAGAAACAGATACAAAGACTCACAGCCAAACATTGGCTGGAAGTTGGGGATCTTTATGGAAGAGTCGGGGGAAGGACTGAGGAACCCAGAGGAGATAGAGACCCCACAGGTATTTGATTTCTTAACTTCAAATGTTATTGAACTAGAGCAAACAGTCATTCTTCTTCACAATAACCAAACACCCCAGGGCAGCTAAGAGCACTGACTGCTCTTGCAGAGGACCAGGATTCAGCTCCCAGCACCCACGCTGTGGCTAACAACTATCTTCTAACTCCATTTTGGGGGTATCTTATACCTTCTTCTGATCCCCACAGTCACCCGTTGGCACCTCGCATATATATATATTATACTCGGGTATACATACACACATACCACACAGAGAGAGAGAGAGAGACAGAGACAGAGACAGAGACAGAGAGACAGAGACAGAGACAGACACACAGAGACAGACACACATATACACACAATAAGTAATTTTTTTTTAGAAAAATCAAAGTCCTAGAGATTTTTGATCTTACTACTCAGTTATCTCTATAGCAAGATGACCCTCAGTCAGGATAACCAGAAAGATGGCTACGCTCTGTCATATGCAGAGCTATAATGCTTTACAAGTGATCCCTAACACTTTTTAGATTTCAACTGAGCAATGTAACCAAAGACACTTTGGGGAAAAGTTCTCACTGCGTGTGAGAAAGGTGAGCAATCAACACCCCAAGAGTGGCAGTCTGTAAAATGCACTCTGCTGAGGATCACACTGCTCTGTGCACAAGGCACCTGGGTATTTCCTAGGTATACTCAGTTTTAACAAGTTTAGTGGTGATTGCCACTGAACATCCATGACTTCTGCAACATCAGCATCTTGCCTCTAGGTGGCAGCATCCGTGTTGCTTCCCAAGGACTCTTGAACTACTTGGTTGGATTTTGCAAGTTAAACCATTTTCTCTACATGCTGTAGCTACAGAAGAAAAATACAGCAGCATAAATTTTTACATCATTTAAACCTCCACCTCAGACTTCAGAAACAAGGACAGTGAGCATGCCACCCTTGCACAGGTGACTCTTACTTCAAATGTGACATTATCAAAAATGTTGTGCCTTGGTTGTTTAAGTTATGACTTCTAAATAAATCACATAGATCAGTGGTCAGCAAAGAGTTCTGAAAAGGAACCAGACAGTAAACATTTTAGGTATTACAGGCTATAAAATTTGTTATGATTACTTGATTCTGCACTGTTATGCAAAAATGACCATAGGTTATGCATAAACAAAAGTACAATTGTATCCAAAAAGACCTGATGTAAGAAGCTGAAATTCAAACTTTATGTAATTTTTGTATGTCATAAAACATTATTATTAACTTTTCCAACCACCTGAAATATAAAAACTACCTTTTCTTTTTGAGATTATAATATAACTATATTTTTCCTTCCCTTTTCCTCCCTCCAAATCTCCCCATATGCCGCTCCTTGCTCTCTGTCACATTCATGGCTTATTTTCTCATTAATTACTGTTATATACACATATGTATGTATGTGTATATATATATGTATATATGTATATGAGTATATGTGTATGTATATATGTGTATGTGTGTGGGTATGTATATATATATATATATATATATATATATCCTCTATTGGATTTTGATTGCTCACCTTCCTTACACATGCCATGAGAACTTTACCCCAAAGTGTCTTTGATGAAATTGTTCATTTGAAATCTAAAGAGTGTTAAGGATCACTTGTAAGACTGAGCAGGGTTTTATATATTTTTATTTAAATATATATTTATACATTTATTTTGTATTTACACACACACATAACCTTGCTCAGTCTGTATAACGTCGCCTGTCTGTATGTTTTCAAGACTGACCATCTGTTGTTGGATAACCAGTTGGTTTGTTCTTCCCTGAGGAAGACTATCTCTCCTGCTCTCAGCATTCCTTAGTTGCCTATAGTTCTTTGTGTAGGGTTGAGACCCTATGGTCTCTCCTTTATCCACTTTAGCATGTCTATTGTCTTTGTTCATCTCATGTTTAGGCAGTCGCATTGGTGAAACTTTATAGATCCAAGAAAATTAAGTTTAATTCTTGGCTGTTCAAAATCAGGAAGCTGGCCTGCCAGATTACACCCATGGGTGGTGGTTTTTAAGACTCACCCCACTGCCCCCATCACAGATCAACTTGGTGAGGCAAAGTGAACTGGCTGTAAGATATTCAAAAAGAAATTACACAGCAAAAAGTCTCACTCTTTGCTTCTGAGACTGATTCAAAGTTGATTCCTAGGGAATAGCAAATGGAATAATAACATTTCAGTCACACTTCTCCAAACATAACCTTCCCTCTAGTCCAACTAAGGGGTTAAACGGGGAGCATAGAGATACTGTGGGAGTCCAGAGCATCACACAAGCAGACACATGGTACAATCTGGTCAGCAGGGAAATGCATGAAAGAACCCTCTTAAGCCAAGACCCAAACCTCCAAAGAGACCGCACCGTTACCTGTTGTGTCTTGGCTCAGAGTCTCCTGGCTGCTGCTGCTGTAAGAAGGCACTGGAGTGATGGACAGCGAGGCGGGACAAGACAAAGGTGTGGCCAGATCAGCCTTTCGAGTGAAGGCCTGGTGGTACACAGGGATGCCTGCATCTTTGGAGAGGAAGAGGGGCAGATCTGATGGGAGGGTGGGTCTGCCTTGGACATAAGGATTCTTCCAGTGGGTGAGTCCAATAGCAACAGGCCCAGCAACATCGTAGCCTGTTGAGATAAACATATTTGGTCAGTAACCATGTCAAAGCCTTATACACTGGCTGTGAGTCAAATCCAATCCTGTATGAAATAAGGATGCATGCTCAGGATAAACAGCTGCTATCACACCTGATAAACTGTGTTCATCTTGCCACATTAAACTTATCAAAGACACACTGTGTGCTTGGTGCCCAGTCTTTGCCTTCTAGGTGCTCTAAATCTAAGAAAGTAGAAGAGATTTGTGGACATGAAGGGTTTTCTGGTTCGGATTGGGGGAGGGGCACACACACAGTGTATTTGTGTGTGTGTGTTTGCATGCGCCTGCCATAGGTGTCCACAGATGTCCAATGACTATGTCCAATACAAGCACCTAAAGTTACAGGCAATTGTGAGCCACTCAACATGTGTGCAGGGAACAAAACTTGAGTCCTTGGGAAGAACAGCAATCTATCTTAAGTGCTGAGCCATTTCTCCAGCCCCTGTGGTCTTAAACTTTTAAAAGGCAATTTAAGAACAGCTATATGCTGGACACTCTACATAGCCAATCTCTACCCAACACAGCAACTTGTCAGGGGCCATCATAGGACAATCTAAGAACTAGCAGGCTGTCCTAGTTGGGGTTTCTAGTCCTGCACAAACGTCATGACCAAGAAGCTAGTTGGGGAGGAAAGGGTTTATTCAGCTTACACTTCCACACTGCTGTTCATCACTAAAGGAAGTTAGGACTGGAACTCAAGCAGGTCAGGAAGCAGGAACTGATGCAGAGGCCATCAAGGGATGTTTCTTACTGGCTTGCTTGCTCCCCCTGGTTTGCTCAGCCTGCTTTCTTATAGAACCCAATACTATCAGCCCACAGATGGCACCACCCACAATGGACCCTCCCCCCTTGATCTCTAATTGAGAAAATGCCTTACAGCTGGATCTCATGGAGGCATTTCCTCAACTGAAACTCCTTTCTCTATGATAACTCCAGCTTGTGTCAAGTTGACACACAAAACTAGCCAGTACAGTTTGACCCCCTTGTCAACTTAACACAAAAACACATACCATTAAGCCTCAACCCTTATTCATCCTCAAGATCTAAATAACTTTAAAAGTCACAGCATTGTGGGAAGCCGCCTGAGTCGCACCCACATTCGCCATTACAAGATGGCGCCTACATTCGGCCAAGGACAAGTTGTAAACAGGCTGGTGCGCATGTACCTGGTAATTTTCCACCTCAGAGTCTCAGCCTCTCTCGTGGTGTCATCTGGCCTGACGTGCGGGGAGCCAATGGGGAAGCTCCATGTCCCAGGCGAGCGCTGTGGCCTATATAAGGGACAGGTGTTCTATTGTTCGGGGTCTCCACTCGTGGCAAGCTTATGCTCTCCCTCTCAAGATGCATTAAAGCTTTACTGCAGAAGGATCCTATGTGTGCCGCGTCGTTCTTGCTGGCGAGACGGTCACGCGGGACATCTGGTGCCGAAACCCGGGAAACTTTGTCATCATCAAGCACCTTTGGAGACCCCCTGGAAACAGGGAGGATTCAGAACTGCAGGGAGGTAGGTTCGGATAGGCATGTTGACCCTGGATCTTGATTTGGGGTTGCTCCCTTTTTGGTCTAACGCTGTTGAAGTTTTGCTAATTGTGTTAAGTGCCCTCATTTTGGTTTTACTGTCTTTGTATTGCGGCGAACAAGGTGGGGCCTGTGTAGATGCTGTAAGGGAGGGGCAAATCACCCCTGATAGGGTCCAGGACACCATGTCAGAATCCGAACGGAGTGAGAGGATGGGTACCCAAAAAGAAAGAGATCTCAGCAAGGGAAACGGACCTCCTGGTGAGTCTAAGGACGAGGGAGAGATTAAAGACAAAATGGGAAACTGTCCCTCCGACAGGGCTGTGGGCAGAAAAACGATTCTCATACCCAAGAAAAAAGCAAAAAGAAAGGGGGAGAGCCTCTACCCAGTTCAAGACCTTGAGGCTCTTCCATTGGAAACTTCAGACACTGACCCCCTTAGCTCTAGTGAGGAGTCAGAGCTAGAAGAGGAAGCGGCGCGGTATGAGGAAGATTGGCCGCCCCGTAATGGGCAGATGAAGCGGCCACCTTCTTTGGCCCCTACGCGGACCATGCCTTCCGCTCCTCCCCCTTATGAGATGTGCCCCAAATCCTTTTCTTTTCTCTCTGACAAGGTTAGGAGAAAGGTACAAGCCGCTTTTCCAGTTTTCGAGGTAGATGGTGGAGGGCGAGTTCATGCCCCTGTAGAGTACAGCCAAATTAAAGACCTGGCTGAAGCGGTCTGAAAGTATGGGGTAAATGCTAATTTTACTATAGTAATGTTAGAGAGATTTGCCGGGGCGTCCATGACTCCCGCTGATTGGCAGATGCTGGCCAAGGCTGCGCTCCCTACAATGGGCCAATATATGGAGTGGAAGGCTTTATGGCTTGAAGCTGCACAAGCTCAAGCCAGAGCCAATGCTACGGCACCGACCCCTGAACAGAGAGATTGGACCTTTGATATGTTAACTGGCCAAGGTCCTTTTGCTGCGGATCAGACCGTATTCAGGCAGAAAAGAGACTTTGGTATCTCTGCCATTATCATAGGTGTGGTGGCAGCGGCTGCGGTTACAGGGGCCGTCACTGCGTCGGCCCTTGCGCTCTCTGGAACGATGCAGACTGCCAATACCATTAATGAGTTGTCTGCAGCTGCCACCTTAGCTCTAGACAGACAGGTATCCGCCAATACTCAAGTCCAGGGGGACCTAATGCTGGTTAACCAGCGCATTGATCTTATTCAAGAACAACTGGATGTCCTTTGACAGCTAGCCCAATTGGGCTGTGAACAAAAGTTGCCAGGACTCTGTGTTACTTCCATACAATATGATAGATTTACAAAAGCAGCTAACCTGTCTAAAAGTCTTTCACAGTATATGTTACAGAATTGGACCCTTAAATTTGATGAAACCTTGCGAGAACTGCGGACAGCAATTATTCAGATCAACTCCACCCGTCTTGACCTGTCCTTGACCGAGGGCCTCTCTTCATGGATTTCTTCGGCAATTTCTTATTTCAAGGAATGGGTGGGGGTGGGATTGTTTGGAGCAGCGCTCTGCTGTGGGTTGGTGTTGCTCCTATGGCTCATCTGCAAACTCAGGGCCCAGACTAAAAGAGACAAGGTGGTCATTGCGCAGGCGCTTGTTGCCTTAGAACAAGGAGCCTCGGCCGGTGTTTGGCTAATAGCAGTAGGTCGCCAGCCAGACAGTTCTTGCACACCCGCGAGTCTAGTCTCATTGCACTGGGTAGAGTGTTTGGTCTGAGCAACTCTTGAGGGATGTCGAGCAAAGCATCGCACAAGGCGGTCATCATTGTGGGCCGCCTTGGGAGATATGTCATCTACATGAGGGTTGAGTGCCCTAGTTTCCCTCCCTCTAAAAAACGGCACTGGGCGGGTCAGGAAGACCTCGGGCGCGCATGAGCTTAGGGGTCGTCTCTTGTACAAGGCCCAACCTTTTGGTCAGGGGATTTGACCTCTGTCTCCGCCCTCTTAAGAGTGTCCTACTTTGCTTACAGAAATAAAAAGGGGGAGATGTGGGAAGCCGCCTGAGTCGCACCCACATTCGCCATTACAAGATGGCGCCTACATTCGGCCGAGGACAAGTTGTAAACAGGCTAGTGCGCATGCACCTGGTAATTTTCCACCTCAGAGTCTCAGCCTCTCTCGTGGCGTCATCTGGCCTGATGTGCGGGGAGCCAATGGGGAAGCTCCACGTCCCAGGCGAGCGCTGTGGCCTATATAAGGGACAGGTGTTCTATTGTTCGGGGTCTCCACTCATGGCAAGCTTATGCTCTCCCTCTCAAGATGCATTAAAGCTTTACTGCAGAAGGATCCTATGTGTGCCGCGTCGTTCTTGCTGGCGAGACGGTAGCGCGGGACACAGCATCTTGCATATTATACATTCAATACCTTTAAAATATCCAATATCTTTTAGAATTCAAGGTCTTTTAAAAATTCAAAGTCTCTTAACGGTGGGCTCCACTAAAATACCTTCTTTCTTCAAGAGGGAAAAATATCAGGGCACAGTCACAATCAAAAGCAAAAATCAAACTCCAACCGTCCAATGTCTGGGATACACTCATGATCTTCTGCATTCCTCCAGAAGTCACTTCTCCAGCTCTGCCCTTTGTAGCACACACCTTGTCTTCTAGGCTCCAGATGCCTGTACTCTACTGCTGCTGCTGTTCTTGGTGGTCATCTCATGGTACTGGCATCTCCAAAACACTGCTGTCTTCCACTGTAGCTAGGCTTCACCAATAGCCTCTCATAGGCTCTCTTCATGATCCCTTCAGTCCTGGGTCATCAATTGCAACTGAGGCTACACCTTCACCAATGGCCTCCGGCAGCCTCTCACAGTGCCCAGCCGCAGCTGCTCTTCATGATCCCTTCATGCCTTCAAAACCAGTACCATCTGAGTGACTCTTGCACATTACCAAGTCCAGCCACAGCACAAGGTACAACCTTGGCTATCTCTGAAATACAGCCACTGTGCTCTTAGAAAACACTTCCCAGAAGCTGTCATCTCAACGATGCTGGTCTCTTCTTAATCACCACTAATTTCTTAGCTCTTGCTAACCAGTATCAACAGTCGCAGTAATGCAAAGTTTTCTCTTTAGTAGTCCTGGTATTTTGTTAATCACAGCTGATTTCTTCAACCCAACTAACCAAAACCACAGAATCTTCACAATCAAGACAGCAATGGCCCTGATAAGAGTCTTTAATCTTCCCTCTGAAATTTCACATGCCAGGCCTCCATCTTCAACTTCACTGTTCTCAACATTATCTTCAATGCTCCTACAGAGCATCCCACAGAGGTCTTAACATTCCGATGGCTCTTCTAGCTCAAAGTTCCAATGTCCTTCCACAGTTCTCCCCCAAACATAGTCAGGTTGTCACAAGAATACCCCCACTATGCTGGTACCAATTTGTCTTTTTTTTTTTTTTTTTTTTTTTTTTTACAGTTAAGTCAATTTATTTAAACAGTTGACTTAGGCATCTGCAATGGTGACTTCAACCTCTACTCCGGGCTCAATGCTGATGGAAGTAATCTGCTTAACAATCTCAGAAGGACTATGTAAATCAATGAGTCTCTTGTGGATCCTCATCTGGAACCGATCCCATGTCTTGGAACCTTCACCACAAGGTGTTTTTCTGGTAGTGATACTCAATGTCTTGGTAGGCATGCGCACCGGTCCTTTCACTTTCAGATTCTTTTCCTTTGCGCCTCTGATCAAGTCCGCACAAACCTTCTCCAGCGACTTCACGTTGCGGCTGGTAAGCGTGATTCATTCGGTGAATGGCGACTTCGGGCTCCACGGGCGTCTTCCCGGTATCTTTAAATGCCATGGCTGAGGCGCAGCTTCCTGGCCAACTTGTTCCTCAGCAGGAGCGAACAGAGGTGAGTCAGGACGGAGCAGACTGGACAGAGCTCTTAATTAAGGTTTCTATTCCTGCACAAACATCATGACCAAGAAGCAAGTTGAGGAGGAAAGAGTTTATTCAGATTACATTTCAAAATTACTGTATATCACTAAAGGTAGTCAGGACTGGAACTCAAGCAGGTCAGGAAGCAGGAGCTGATGCAGAGGCCATCAAGGGATGTTTCTTACTGGCTTGCTTCTCCTGGCTTGCTCAGCTGGCTTTTTTATAGAGCCCAAGACTACCAGCCCACAGATGGCACCACCCACAATGGGTCCTCCCCCCTTGATCACTAATTGAGAAAATGCCTTACAGCTAGATCTCATGGAGGCATTTTTCTCAACTGAAACTCCTCTCTCTGTGATAACTCCAGCTTGTGTCAAATTGACACACAAAACACAGGTGATCTTCACAAGACAAGTCTGCCTTGTATTAAAAAAAAATCCACAAGAGATTTGCTCCCCTAATCCAGGCCTGTGAGAGATTAATTTTAGGAAAGATTTCTGCTATTAATATGGTTTTCCTGTATTAAATATATAACAATCACTAGGTATATACTAGGCATTAGCCTACCCTTTTGAGCAGATCTCTGCAGAACAACGAAGATATACTGTCTTGTAGTGAAACTATATGGACAAATAGATGATTTCCTAATTCTTAATGATAATCCTACAAGAATTCCAATAATTACATCAGTATTTATTAAGCTCTTTTATAGTGGGACTGCTATTAGGTCCTTTTTGATAATCAGAACTGCAATGAGAACTCTGCAAGTCTTCAAGTGTCACCAGTTAATTGCTTCTGATAGTAAGCAGGCATTCTACCACTCAGAGCACATTCCAAGAGGTTGTAAAACCATTAACCAAAGGTCATAAAAAGGGAACTGATGAATTATTAAAGGTGCTAGGACAGAAGAGTAAATATTGAATGGGTTTATCTATATAATTCACTAATAACTTAGTTATGATTTTTAACCTCCATGAACCAGTGAAGCTGTGACAGGTGATGAATGTTTAGCCAGATAATTACTCCTAATGGATATGCATGTAAACAATTTCTGTTGTAAACTTCTCATTCAATTTATGATCTGAATTTATGTGTAATCTGTGATGAACTTTTTACCATGTGATCATGTATTCTGAAAGATGTATAAGTGCTGAAGACAAAGAAGAGAGATGATCATTCCACTTTTCCCCTTTTTCTTAAAAAGCTTTCATAAATGCTAAATTCATTTTTCAAAGTGTTCATTTTTCTTCCTGGGACTTCAACTAGCAGGCTGAAAGTTAGAGCCTTGCAATTCCTGTGGAGATAGAACAAAGTCTACATTACTTAATCTCTTGCTGTTTTAGGATGAGGTGCTAAATGCCAGAGACTGCAGTTTCTGGCCTCAGAGAAACACAGAAGGCAGGGCAGCAACTGAAGCAAAGGAACTTAGACTTAGATAAGTAAACTTTTTATTATTATACAGCAACCCTAAATATCTTTTAAGACAACATCTTACCCTCTACCGATGTTCTTCCCCCTCTTCTGCTTCAAGGAGAACCCAGAACAAGAAATAAAACTGGCCAGGGCTGACTCCTGACAGCAACTGTAAAGGGCACTATCAACTAATTCAACTTTGTGGGTGACAAAAAATAGCTGTCAGCATTCTCTAGGCAAAGCAGCATACATGGGCCAATGGTAGAATGTAAGCCTAGAGCTGTGTGAATCCAAAGTCTATGTGGTAGCCAGGCAGTGGTGGCGCATGCTTTTAATCCCAGCACTTGGGAGGCAGAGGCAGGCAGATTTCTGAGTTCGAGGCCAGCCTGGTCTACAGAGTGGGTTCCAGGACAGCCAGGTCTATACAGAGAAACCCTGACTCAAAAAACCAAAACCAAAAAAAAAAAAAAAACAAAGTCTATGTGGTTTCCCCATAAACTACAACTAACCACAAGACAAAGAGGACAGAAAAAACAGACTAAAAGTAGAACAGAAATTGTCCCTGAAGAGTTCAAGGGAGAGGGCCTTTCCTCTCTGGGAAGTGGGGCTATGGAGAAGGTGGCATGAATACAGCCTTAAAGATAAAGTTAGCACGTAGAAGGCAGTGGGACAAATCTGTTGTGTGGTAATATACCCTTTTTGGTAATTTGAAGTCAAATCTGTACTGACAATAAGAAAATCTAAAGTGCTCACAGGGCTCCATAGCCAAATCGAACCAGGAGAAAGCTAGCCTCCCGGGAGAGTGGACAAGCCCATGAGTGGAGGTAAGACAAGCACCACTGCTCAGCGTGACCCACTGGAATTCTCAGGACACAGGGACTGAGGTTTCCTTCTGTGGCCTGGAAACTGATCCTGTGACACAGAGCGATCCATACTCAAATAGTGCCAGGAGAGAGCTGTTCTCCAAAGCTCTCACAGGAGTGCTGACACACCTTCGAGCACAGGCAAGACCACCACTTCTGCTCAAATTCCTGGATCAAGAGGGACCCTTGCAGAGCCATCAGGACACAGGAACCAAGGAACAGCTGTGGACAGAATCCTTCTGATTTCTGTCTGCATCCCAGAGCTGATCTTGTACCACAGCTCTCCAAACCCAAATTTCTCTCTGAGAGAGCTGGTCTCCAAGGAGTACTGACACAGAGGCTTGCAAGAGGGACAAGCAACAGTCAGAGAGAGCAAGACCAGCTAACACCAGAGATACCCAGATGGTGAAAGGCAAGGGCAAGAACATAAGGAACAGAAACCAAGTCAACTTGGCATGATCAGAACTCAGTTCTCCCACCACAGGGAGCCCTGGATACCCCAACACACAAGAAAAGCAAGATTCAGATTTAAAATCATATCTCATGGTGATGATAGAAGATTTTAAGAAGGAAATAACTCCCTTAAAGAAATACAAGAGAACACAAGTAAACAGCTAGAAGCCCGTAAAGCGGAAACACAAAAATCCCTTAAAGAATTACAGAAAAACACAATCAAACAGGTGAAAGAAATGAACAAAACCATCAAGGATATAAAAATGGAAATAGAAACAATAAAGAAATCACAAAGGGAGACAACCCTGGAGTTAGAAAACCTAAGAAAGAGATCAGGAGTCAGAGATGCAAGCATCACCAACAGAATACAAGAGATGGAAGAGAGAATATCAGGTAAGGAAGATACCATAGAAAACATGGACACACGGGCAAAGAAAATGCAAAATGCAAACAGCTCCTAACCCAAAACATCCAAGAAATCCAGGGCACAATAAGAAGACCAAACCTAAGGATAACAGGAATAGAAGATAGTGAAGATTCCCAACTTAAAGGGCCAGTAAATATCTTCAACAAAATTATAGAAGAAAATGTCCCTAACTTAAAGAAAGAGATGAACATAAACATTCAGGAAGCCTACAGAACTCCAAAAAAATTGGACCAGAAAAGAAAGCCTTCCCATCACATTATAGTAAAAACACAAAATGCACAAAACAAGGAAAGAATATTAAAAGCAGTAAGGGAAAAAGGTCAAGTAGCATATGAAGGCAGACCTATCAGAATTACACCAGACTTCTCACCAGAGACTATGAAAGCTAGAAGATCCTGGGCAGGTCTCATACAGAACCTGAGAGCCCAGGCTGCTATACCCAGCAAAACTCTCAATTACCATAGATAGTGAAACCAAGATATTCTATGACAAAACCAAATTTATACAATGTTTCCACAAACCCAGCCCTACAAAGGATAAGAGATGGAAAATGCCAACACAAGGAGGGAAACTATACCCTAGAAAAAGCAAAAGAAGTAATCTTTCAACAAATCCTAAAGAAGATAGCCACACAAACATAAAAATAACATCGAAAATAACAGGAAGCAATAATCACTATTCCTTAATAGCTCTTAACATCAATGGACTCAATTCCCCAATAAAAAGACATAGATTAACAGACTGGATACATAAACAGGACCCTGCATTTTGCTGCATACGGGAAACACACCTCCGATTTAAAGACAAACACTACCTCAGAGTAAAGGGCTAGAAAACAATTTTCCAGGCAAATGGCCCCAAGAAACAAGCTGGAGTAGCCATTCTAATATCGGATAAAATCGGCGTTCAACCAAAATTCACCAAAAAATAAGGAAGGACACTTCATACTCATCAAATGAAAAATCTACCAAGAAGAACTCTCAATTCTGAACATCTATGCATCAAATGCAATGGCAGCCACATTCATAAAAGAAACTTTACTAAAGCTTAAAGCACACATTGCACCTCACACAATAATAGTGGGAGACTTCAACACCCAACTATCATCAATGGACAGATCTTAGAAACACAAACTAAACAGAGACACAGTGAAAATGATAGATGTTATGGACCAAATGGGTTTAAGAGATATCTATAGAACATTTCATCCTAAATCAAAAGAATATACTTTCTTCTCAGCACCTCATGGTACCTTCTCCAAAATTGATCATAAAATTTGTCACAAAACAAACCTCAACAAATATAAGAAGACTGAAATAATCCCATGCCTCCTATCAGATCACTACAGATTAAAGCTGGTCTTCAATGGCAACAACAACAAGAGAAAGCCCACATACACATGGAAGCTGAATAATGCTCTACTCAATGATAACTTGGTCGAGGAAGAAATAAAGAAATTAAAGACTTCTTAGAATTTAATGAAAGGAAAGTACAACATACCCAAACTTATGGGACACAATGAAAGCAGTGTTAAGAGGAAAACTCATAGCTCCAAGTGCCTCCAAAAAGAAACTGGAGAGAGCATACACTAGCAGCTCAACAGCATACCTGAATGCTCTAGAACAAATAGAAGCTAATACACCCAAGAGGAGTAGAAGGCAGAAAATAATCAAACTCAGGGCTAAAATCAACCAAGTAAAAACAAAAAGAACTATACAAAGAGTCAACAAAACCAAGAGCTGGTTCTTTGAGAAAATCAACAAGATAGATAAACCCTTAGCCAGACTAACCAGAGGGCACAGGGACAGTATCCAAATTAACAAAATCAGAAATGAAAAAGGAAAGATAACAACAGATTCTGAGGAAATTCAAAAAATCATCAGATCCTACTACAAAAGCTTATACTCAACAAAATGGGAAAATCTGGATGAAATGGACAAGTTTCTAGACAGACACCAAACACCAAAGTTAAGTCAGGATCAGATTAACCATCTAAACAGTCCCATAATCCCTAAAGAAACAGAAGCAGTCAATAAAAGTCTCCCAACAACAACAAAAAAATCCCAGGACCAGATGGGTTCAGTGCAGAATTCTATCAGACCTTCAAAAAAGACCTAATACCAATACTCTTCAATCTATTCCACAAAATAGAAACAGAAGGAACACTACTCAATTCATTCAATGGTGACACAGTTACACTGATACCAAAACCCCACAAAGACCCAACAAAGAAAGAAAACTTCAGGCCAATTTCCCTTATGAATATCAATGCAAAAATACTCAATGAAATTCTTGCAAACTGAATCCAAGAACATCAAAAGATCATTCACCATGATCAAGTAGACTTCATCCCAGGGATGCAGGGATGGTTCAATACCCGGAAATCCATCAATGTAATCCACTACATAAACAAACTCAAAGAAAAAAATTACATGGTCATTTCATTAGATGCTGAAAAAGCATTTGACAAAATTCAACATCCCTTCATGCTAAAAGTCTTGGAAAAATCAGGAATTCGAGGAGCATACCTAAACATAGTAAAAGCAATATATAGCAAACCAATAGCCAACATCAAACTAAATGGAGAGAAACTTGAAGCAATCCCACTAAAATCAGGGACTAGACAAGGCTTCCCTCTCTCTATCTATTCAACATAGTACTTAAAGTTCTAGCTAGAGCAATTAGACAACAAAAGGAGGTCAAAGGGATACAAATTGGAAAGGAAGAAATCAAAATATCACTATTTCAAGATGATATGATGGTATACTTAAGTGACCCAAAAAACTCCACCAGAGAACTGCTACAGCTGATAAACACCTTCAGCAAAGTGGCTGGATATAAAATTAACTCAAGCAAATCAGTAGCCTTCCTATTCTCGAAGGATAAACAGGCTGAGAAAGAAATTAGGGAAATGACACCCTTCACAATAGTCACAATCAATATAAAGTATCTTGGTGTGACTCTAACCAAACAAGTGAAAGATCTGTATAACAAGAACTTCAAGTCTCTGAAAAAATGAAATAGAAGAAGACCTCAGAAGATGGAAATATCTCCCATGCTCATGGATTGGCAGGATTAATGTAGTTAAAATAGCCACCCTGCCGAAAGCAATCTACAGATTCAATGCCGTCCTCATCAAATAAAATTCCAACTCTATTCTTCATAGACTTAGAAAGAGCAATTCTCAAATTTATTTGGAATAGCCAAAAACTCAGGATAGCAAAAACTATTCTCAACAATAAAAGAACTTTTGAGGGAATCAGCATCCCTGACCTCAAGCTGTACTACAGAGCAGTAGTGATAAAAACTACATGGTATTGGAACAGTGACAGGCAGGTAGATCAACAGAATAGAATTGAAGACCCAGAAATTAATCCATACACTTATGGTTGCTTGATCTTTGACAAATCCACCCAATGAGAAAAAGGCAGCATTTTCAACAAATGGTGCTGGTTCAACTGATGGTCTACATGCAGAAGAATGCAAATGGATCCATTCTCATCTCCCTGTAAAAAGCTCAAGTCCAAGTGTATCAAGGACCTCCACATAAAACCAGATACATTGAATCTAATAGAAGAGAAAGTAAAGAAAAGTCTTGAACATATGGGCACAGGGGAAAAGTTCCTAAACAGAACACCAGTGGCTTATGCTCTATGATCAAGAATCGACAAATGGGACCTCATGAAATTGCAAAGTTTCTGTAAGGCAAAGGACACTGTCAATAGGACAAAATGGCAACCAACAAATTGGGAAACGATCTTTACCAATCCTACATCTGATAGAGGGCTAATATCCAATATATACAAAGAACTCAAGAAGTTAGACTCCAGAGAAACAAATAACCCTATCAAAAAATGGGGAACAAAGCTAAATAGAGAATTCTCAACTGAGGAAACTCGAAGGGCTGAGAAACACCTAAAGAAATGTTCAACATCCTTAGTCTTCAGGGAAATGCAAATCAAAACAACCCTGAGATTCTACCTCACACCAGTCAGAATGACTAAGATCAAAAACTCAGGTGACAGCAGATGTTGGCAAGGATGTGGAGAAAGAGGAACACTCCTCCATTGCTGGTGGGATTGCAAGCTGGTACAACCACTCTGGAAATCAGTTTGGCGGACCCTCAGAAAAATGAAAATAATACTTCCTGAGGACCCAGCTATACCACTCCTGGGCATATACCCAGAGGACACTCCAACTTGTAATAAGGACACATGCTCCACTATGTTCATAGCAGCCATATTTATAATAGCCAGAATCTAGAAACAAGCCAGTTGTCCCTCAACAGAGGAATGGATACAGAAAATGTGGTACACTTACACAATGGAATACTACTCAGCTATTAAAAACAATGACTTCATGAAATTCTTAGGCAAATGGATGGAACTTGAAAATATCATCCTGAGTGAGGTAACCCAGTCACAAAAGAATGAATGTGGTATATACTCATTAATAAGTGGATATTAGCCCAAAAGTTCGGAATACCCAAGATTCAATTCACAGTAACCATTGGAGTGAGTGTGAGGTCCCAGATAGAGGAGTTGGAGAAGGGACTGAATGAGCTGAGGGAGTTTGCAGCCCCATGGAGGGAGTAACAGTGTCAACTGGCCTGATCTCCCCGTGTTCCAGAACACTGGACCACTAACCAAAGAATACACATGGAGGGACCCATGGTGCTGGCCACATATGTGGCAGAGGAGGGTCTTGTTGGCCATCAGTGGGAGGAGAGGCTCTTGGGCCTGAGGGTGTTAGATGGTCCAGTGTAGGGGAATGCTGGGGAGGGAAGATGGGAGTGGGTGGGTGGGTGGGAGAATACCCTCATAGAGGCAGGGGGAGGGGAGATGGGATGAGTGGGTTCCAAAGGGGAGATCTAGAAAGGGGAAAACATTTGAAATGTAAATAAAGTATCCAAACATAAAAAATAAAAAAATAATAAAATAAAATCTCTTGATCTTGATGAGTATTAAACAATACTGTATCACATGCCCCATTGCAGAAACAGAAGTTCTACCTCCCAGAAGTCTATTAGACTAGAATCAATCTGCCACAGTCCTCACACTCCCTAACACCTTACCCCAGCTTCTGTCACTCATCTGCAGAGCTTGCCTGGCCTCTGCCAGCTTTTATAAATGAAAATTTGGTACAGAGCATGGGAATGTAACATGTATGCAGGCAGAAGAAAACAAAAGGTAAAAGGCATAGATTAGTATAAGACATGCCAAGATCCAAAAAGGTTAGATTTTATCTGGAAGGCAAAGCATAGCAAGGTCCTTAAAGGTATGACAAGTGGGATTGCATTAATGTAAGTGAGGATAGTCAGAACCATCACTTCCTAGTGATCACCTCTTCCAGGAAGCTCCCAGCTTCTCCACACAGTACAGCATGGTGATGTGATGTCTAAGGGATGTTAGCGTGCTAGGACTGGAGATGTGTCAGAAGAAAGTCCTGGTAACAGGAGGACAGACTGAGAGACCCAGCAAGACAGGAAGGGAAAAAAAAGACAAGAAGTAGGAAGGGAAGCTTCGTGAGCTGAATGTATGTTTGTTCCTTCCTTCGCCAGGCTAGACACCACACAGACATCAGCCCCCAGCATACTGCCCCCACCTAGGCTTTAGAGACAAGCCTTACTTCTCCACTCTGAGCTGAGCCTCCCTTGAATTTGAAGATGGTTTAGCTATCTTCAAAATTCCTTTCTGGTCTTTCTCTATTTGGCTCTCCTTCTCACTTCCGTCCTCCAAGCCTCTAGCCACTTGGCTCAGGGGTGACACTCTCTGTTCAGTTAATTCCCCCAACACAGGGCAGCAGGGAGATCATGTGAAAGGCTGTGGAGCAGAGGCCATGTGAAGGTCATTAAAGGACCAAATGGAAGTACTGACTTCAGTAAAGAAAATGAACTTCAGAGACACAGCCACATGGACACAGGAAAAGAGCCTGTGGCAACCAGCTAATTCTGTCTGTGTGGTTTGAGTGAAAATGTCTCCCATAAGGTCAGATCTTTGAATGTTTATTCCCCGGTTGGTGACACTGTTTAGGGAGGTGGTGGAACTTGTACCCCTTGCTGGAGGAAGTTCATCACTGGGATTCGGAGGTGGCTTTGATAGTTTTTAACCTTTTCCCACCTCCTGTTGATTCTTCCTGCTTGGTGCTTGCAGTTGAGGATTCTAGCTATTAGTGCCCTTGGTCTGCCTCCATTCCTCTCCTCCTTATTCCTCTAAACCAGGAAGGTCTCAACTTGTGGGTCAAGACCCTTTTAGGGATCCCATATCAGATATCCTGCATGTCATATATTTACATTAGAATTTATAACAGCAGCAAAATTACCGTTATAAAATAGCAACAAAATAATTTTATGGTTGGGGTCACCATGGCGTGAGGCCTGCACTGAAGGGTTGAGGCATTAGGAAGGTTAAGAATCGCTGCTCTAGAACCGTAAGCCCAAATATACACTTCTTTCTATGCCTTGGTCATGGTATTTGATAAAAGCAACAGAAAAGTAACTGATATTTGTCTCTCACTGACAAGCTGCCAGTGAAGGCTATGACAAAGAAAATGGTCATTTCTTCAGCCCAGTGTGAACCGAAGATACGGAGTTTTCCAGGATTGAGTAAAGCCAGGTGTGTCGTGAGTCATCAGGTACTTGAGCTTCAGTGGAAACAGCTGGGTGAACACATCTGTTAGGAAGTCTGAGAAATGGAAATGGTGGTCAAGAGAGATGAGACAAGCACCATAAATCCAGGCATCAACACCAAAGTTGCCATTAAAGCCTAGAAATCAAAAAATGGCAATATTCCTAGTACTTACTGGCACAGCACCAAGGGAACTATTAGCATTACCACATGTCAACTTCACAATATTTCTGTCATTCATCCACTGTTTGTCCCATGGACAGATGAAGAAACTGAGGCTGAGGGGAGCTATGTCTTCCCCCATGGTCAAGAGTATATGTAAGTCAAGATTCAAGGGCAGACACTCTGAAGACAACACAGATGTGCTTTCTTGCTAAGAAAGTGATCAAGCATGCTCGGTTGTGTGTTCTGTCCATAAGAAAGTCATTAGATAGGTTCTCGGAACTACAAATGGGAACTGTGCCCTAAAAAATCAGATTTATGCTATTTATTTATTTCTGAACAATTTTTCACAGAGGAACCCAATTATCAGAATAGTTGAGGAAAGGAAAGTGCTAAAAATCATGCCAACAGGGCTATTCCAATCTTTCTCATTTGGTCATCTTCATGGACAGCATTACATGGGATGTAGGGAATGTAAGTGAACCTTCTGGGAGAGTCAGGAAACCCCTGGGGCTCATCAACACAACTCAACCTCTCTGTGTTCTGAACTGTAGTGGAACTAGGGAGGAGCTTGGAGATTGTCCCCAGCAATGACCCTAATTATGTTCTCCAGACTAAACTTCTGAATCAATCTTCTTGACCATCCTCTAAGGCTGTGGAAGTGAAGTTCCAGAGTACTCCATTTAAATGAATGCTTTAGTATATTCTTTATTTTTAAAAATTGAAATCATAATGCTTCCTTATTATGCCAAAGAATCCTCCCCTTATCATGCCACTCAGACACCCAAGTCTCTTTCTTTAAGTATTTTTTTAAAAATATGTTTGATATTATAGCACAATGACATCCCTTCTCTGTCCCCTTCTTCCCTCTAGACCAGCGCTTCTCTACTTTCAACTGCTTTGAGGGTCACATATCATATATGCTACATAGCAGATATTTACATTACGATTTGTAACAGTAGCAAAATTACAGTTATGAAGTAATGGTGAAATAATTTTATGGTTGGGGGTCACTTTAACCTGAAGAACTGTATTAAAGGGTCACAGCATTAGGAAGGTTGAGAGCCACTGTATCTAAACTCTCATATGCACTCCCTTCCATTGCTCTCTTTGGAATTCACAGCCTCTTCTAATTGTTGGGGTGTGTGTGTGTGTGTGTGTGTGTGTGTGTGTGTGTATGTGTGTGTGTGTGTGTGTGTGTTTTGTGTTTTCCTAAATATATAACTATGTTGTGAGACTGTATGTCTTAAGAATGTCAGAAGCTATAGCCATATAATCTCAGTAGTATGGCTGTCTAAACAGGACTTGAACATGGATAACATGAATATACATACCAGTGTGTAAGGGGAAAAGCTCACAGGGCCTCAGCCCTAGGCAAAGAACTACAGTCAACTAAGGAGTGCTGAGCACAGAAGAAATAGTCTTCCCCAAGGAAAACCATACCAACCCGTTATTCATTATCAAATGATCAGCCCTGAAAACCTATAGATTCAAGTCTCTTTCTCTTTCCTTCCACATGCCCAAGTCCCTTCTCGAATCATTGCCAAGAAGCAAGCACACTGTGAAAGTGTGTTTAAGGCTCTATAAGTGCTCCTTAATTTAAGAATAGGAAACTGTTGTAAATATAAACAGGACATTGCTCAACCTTTAACAAAAAGACCTTTGTTTAATAAGCAAGGGACGCATCTTGTTAAGTGAAACAAGCCAGACACAGAGAAAAAAAACCCTGCACAGCCTCACTTTTCTATGTAATCTTTAAGTATAAAAGGCCAAATAATCCCAGCTACACAGAAACGAATAAATGTACTTCAGGGGACTAGGAGGAAGGGATGAGAGATAGCGGTCAAAGGACACAAAGTATACTATGGATACTATATATACATTGAATTTTACACTGCAAATTGGATAAAAGAGTAGATTTTAGAAATGCACACCATACACAGATAAAGAAAACTAGGACTCAATAGTTACGTTAATTTTCTTAGTAATAATTTGATTATATGTATTTTATATATACATATATCAAATATCACATTGTATACTCTAAGTATGTACATAAAACACATAATGCCAAATCACCTATAACTGTAACTATGTATTCACCATAACTATGTGTATATTATATTCCTTCAAAATTAATTTTTGAAGGTTTTCAATAACTCTGGACTCTCCAAAGTTTCAGGTTTTACTGGTTCTTATACAAAATCATAGCTAATTTGTAGCATTTTCTTAATGCTAAGAAGACACTGTTTACACGGCTGAAGTTTTTCTTTTTTTTCATGTTTGTTATCCCAGAAATGGTGCTCATTAGCAAATATTTAAATCCATTTCATTGATACAAACCAGCTATAATAAGATTTGCACAATTATGATCAAATGTAAATGGGACACTCTAAATTTAAAAGTAGCAATGAGGTCAAAGTATTTTGAGGGAACAGCCAAACAAAGGAACAGCTGGCATCCCAGAAACAAGCAACAGGATGTCCCACTAGTGGCAGGCACATGCACCCCACCCCCACCCCCGTGACATAAGTTGACTCAGGGAGAAAGGTAGCAATGGGTATCTCGGTTACCTTTAAGTTCAAATCAACATTGTCACTTGGCAGACTCAGAACTGTGAAGCGGACCATCGAAGGCACACTCAGCACTGTCATCAGTCTTGGGGGAAAATCTGATGTTAATCACCTCTGAGATTCTTCCAGCTCTAACATGTGGGTAAGAGCTACCATAAAATAGGGAAGTCGGCCAAGAGCCAAAACATTTTGACAGGTTTTGAAAGCGGTTTGTCTGGGCCGGGATCTCTCCTACACCTCTGCTTCAGCAGCTCATGCAGGGACTAATCGATACAAGCCCTGGATCTTAGAACCCTTCACATATGGAGGCAGGATGACTATTCTCTAAGACAGTGGCTCTTACCCTTCCTAATACTGCGACCCTTTAAGGTAGCTCCTCATGTTGTGGTGACCCACAACCAAAGATATTACTTTGGTTGCTACTTCATAACTGTAATGTCGCTACTGTGATGTCTGGTGGTCTTAGGCCACCCCTGTGAGAGGGTCATTTGATCCCAAGGAGTCACGACCCACAGGTTGAGAACCTCTCCACGAGGATAAACGTAAAGGGTAAAAGAAACCACAGAACTGTTCAAACTCAACTCCTTAAATGATCCAAAGAAGGACATCTGTGCTGGCTGGTCTGGGTCAGCCTGACGCAGGCTGGGGTCATCACAGAGGGAGGAGCTTCAGCGGAGGAAACGCCTCCTTGAGATCCAGCTCCTCCATGAGATCCAGCGGTAAGGCATTTTCTCAATTAGTGATCAAGGGGGGAGGCCCCTTGTGGGTGGTGCCATCCCTGGGCTGGTGGTCTTGGGCTCTATAAGAAAGCAGGCTGAGCAAGCCAGGGGAAGCAAGCCAGTAAGGAACATTCCTCCATGGCCTCTGCATCAGCTCCTGCTTCCTGACCTGCTTGAGTTCTAGTCCTGACTTCCTTGGTAATGAACAGCAATTTTGAAGTGTAAGCTGAATAAATCCTTTCCTCCCCAACTTGCTTCTTGGTCATGATGTTTTGTACAGGAATAGAAACCCTGCCTAAGACAACATCCTCCCTTTAGCACTGAGTGTCTAAATTGTTTTTCTATTTTCTGCATTTGCCATGAATGTTACCAAAAGCTCTTTGCTACCAAGATTTTGGATAGACTGTGGGAAATGGATGCTGCCTGTTCCCTCTGCAGAATCTCATGCCCATCCTTCCTTCTACAGCTTTGACTTTGTTTTTTGGGGAATCTGTCCCAACCCCGAGGAGTCCTGGGGATACCAGCTCACAACAGGTGATTTAATTTCATCCCCACACATCTGTCCAGGACCTCAAGTGACCTTGATAAGGACAAGGTAAGTTGATTGACTCAAGGATGATCATGGGACCCCATAAACCTGAAGATACAAGTCAAGTCTCCTGAGCCTTTTCAGGGGAAAAGCTCTCCATTCATCAAGTGGAGGCCTGAGGAGACATTGCATTCCTTTTCCTCACTGTGGCTCCACGGTGAGGATAAGCCACCATGAAAGCAGGGGAGAGAAAGCCTCTCACAACAGTTCAGAACAAGCCTGCCTCTGGTCTTTTGTTAATGAGAGAATAAACTCCCTATGGTCTTGGCCAATTGGGGAACTGGAGTAGGAGTCTGGTATGTTGTCACCTTAGAAAACTAAGCATCCCCTGCCCCCACCTTCTTCTCACAGGTTAGATTTGTAGAGCTCCTGTAAAGAAAAAAAAATGTTCCACAAAACCGTATGGCTTGATGTAACAGAAATGTGTGTTGTTTCATAGTTCTGGAAAGCAGAAGTTCAAAGTGATGTGTCACAGGGGCCACTCAGCCTGTGAAGATTTCACCAGTGAATATGGTCCTTAGAATTCATTGCTTTTCTTTGGCTGATAGATATCTTACCCCACTGCCACATGGCATTGTCCTTGTTTATTTCTGTAACCCTTCTCGTTACAGGAACACTGGTGTATTAAGGTCCATATCAAGCAAGTGTGATGTCCTCTTAACTTGATGCCATTCACAAAGACCCTACTTCCAAATAAGGTCACATTCATAGGTACTGAAGACTTGGACTTCAAGATACCTTTAGAAGACCTGATTTAACCCATTCATCCTGACTTGGTAGCTACAGCTTCCGGGTCAAGAAAGGACATTTGCCCCTGTGTACAAGTTGCCAGGTATCAGAAATGCCATCCAACAGAATCAAGACTGCCCATGTTCAAACCCCAATTCTTACTACCAATGAGTCCAGAGTCAATTGTTTAGCTACCCAGGATCTCACCTATAAAGTGAAGGTGGTAATTATATCTACCTCAGGACCTTTGTTAGCATTAAATGAGTGAATACAGAAAAAGTACTCAGAATAGCACTTAGGAAACACCTTCTTCCAGTGTGTCTCCTACTATATCGTTCCTACTAGGCCTCCTTCCAGTTTCATTGGGGATGTCCTCATTCAGTCCACGGTCCACAGCTCCTTATGCCAAGCTCTGCAACATGAGTCCCATATAGGGTTGTCACCAGGGTCAACTTTGAGCTCTGAGTTGCTCTGATTTTGGAGAACTGTGCTTGTTAAACTCCCTTCCCTTTGTCTTTCTCTCCTAACTGGAGAGAAAAGCCCCCCAAAGGCTGGTCCTTGGCTCTCTGCACACAGAATGTAGTGGCTCATACTCTCGTGATCTCAGGCAATCCCAAAGACTCAGCCAACCTCTCCAGGCAGGCAGCGCCTCTGGCTGCACCCTCTGACTGTTCTACCCACAGTTCAGTTTCCTACAGGAGATTTGAAGGGGTCACATGCATATCTCCCATCCAAGCTTTGACGGCCACCCCCAGCATATCTAAATGTTATGGCTGTCCCCTTCTCCGACAGTGCCCAGACTCATCGTCACCCTGACGCAAAATCTCAGAGCACGCTCGTCTGCTCTCGGATGCACTCAATGGCCACTCTTGCCCACTAACCTATCCCTCACCCTCTGATGTGCGTCTTAACCCTTGGCTTTGTTACCATCTCAAATCAGGACTAGTCACAGCCACTGACTTGCGTAACACACCAGATCCTCCCCCAGGAAACACAGCAAGCCCACTCTCAGAATGATCTCTCATCCACTAAAACTTCTCACTGTCTTCCTGCACGCCCTCCTTCTATGGCCTCCCCCTGCTTGATAAACATTTCTAAAAATATCTGAAGTATTTGCTATTTTCAAACAGGCTCTGAAGGGTGAACTCCAGAGGATTATTTTTAAGTGTCATTACTCTTCATTTTAAAAGAATCAATATTCTGGACCAAGATCTACCATTTAGTAAAATGGATTAAGTAGGGAGCCAACAGCAGCTGATGGATACATCATGAATATTAGCTGTGGTCACCACCAAATTGTAAGTCACCGCCTACGATGCTGGACTCAAGAACTAAGTAGGAGAGAACAGACTCGACAAGCAGAAAAATAAAGAATTGGACACAGTAAATACATTTAAGCTTGGGTAGGAAAGAAAATACGGAGAGAGTACAGGTGTGCTCTACCAGTGTATTGTAGGTTCACAGGCTTCCTGGCTTGAGACAGGGAAGGAAGAGAACAACAGGGCCCAATCTGAGGACATCTCCAATGTCATATACTGTAGGGTGTGGAGATGTTGTTTCTGAGAAGGAAGGGACAGGGTGGCTAGTACAAAAGAGATTCTTCAGAGCACAGAACGCTTTAAGGACAGCAAAGGTGTAACCTTGAATGTATGCAAAAGAGCACCGGAGAGGGTGGGAAACAACATGTCCTTCTGGTTCTCTTTGGTTCATTCAGATCCCAACAAGGAAAGTCTGACTTTGGATTTTAGCACCACACTAATACCTGCTTCACAGACGCTTCAGACAGGAAAGGATGTGCCTTTCCTTCAAGAATTGGTGGACAAAAATTTTCCAGGTAATAGTTCATAACATTAGTTTTCTATTTGCAGTTACCAGGAGGTTTCTCCTTAAAAGAATATTTAATGATACTCCAGATATTAAAAAATAACTTGGTTGTGATAGTAAGTGTAACAGTTCAGATAACACACCAATGAAAGAGGGAAAGCAAACATTGAAACATTAGTAAAACAGGAAAAGATCAATTCACTGTAGACTAGTTTTTCCAACTCCTTTCAATGGCAGCAAGAATCCACAAGAGGGCGCCCCAGGATGCGAGCCCACCAGCGAAACGGCTGAGGTTCTGAAAACCAATTCTTTGAAAGGTATTTTTCTACTTGTCCCGTCCTAAGTTGCTCTTCCTCCCAGGTTAGTCGGGTTTTACACAGTCGCTGCAGTTACTCACCTATGGTGATCTGGCTGACACAGCTGTAGTAGCTGCCTGTAGTTGCAGAGGACAGGTTATAACTCCCGCTGCTCACATCTTTGTCTGTTAAGAAAGCAAGACAAGAAGGTTAATACCAATTCATGGTTACCATGACTACGATATAAGCTTATGACAGAAAAATAATAATAACAAAGGCAGCTCGGTGTCTGGGACTAAGGTTCTCACTCATCCACTGGGTCCTGGGCACCAAGCACACAAGTTGTGGGTTCTCTTTTGCACACCAGCAATCCCTGAGCTTGTCAAGGGCAGACCCAAATGTAACAGTGTTCACTGACTTAAAGCAAGACAAAAGGAAGAACTAAAGTTAAAGGAGGTACACACACACACACACACACACACACACACACACACGGCTGCTTTAGCTTCTTCCTCATTGTAACTTTAAAGAGTTTGCTTTTACTTCTTTATAGTAATAAAGAAGTGGTAGTCACAGACTAGAAATAGGAGGACTTGGTTTAAAGGCCGGCTTTGTTAAATGTAAGTTGTTTAACTTGCTTAATTCCTTTCAGTATTAGTCTCCATCTGAACACAGTGGCTATAAAGATAATCTCAAGGATAGGGAGATGAGACACAGTTCCTAAGAGCTGGATCAGCTGCAGGAAATGTACCCCTGGCACATAAGTCATTCTATGTGGAATGTGTTGGATCGGCCAATCCCAGACCTAAAGCATAGCAACTGAATCTAACTGCTCCGAAGTCAACAGTCTAGATTCTCTCCAAAGCCTTCGCTAACAGCCTGTCTTTAGAAGACTCTGGAAAGAAGATCTTTAGGAGGCAGGGTTAAAGGAATCAAAAATGCACGCCAATGGAGAGAAATCTCTATTAGTGATAGGTGGCTGTGAATGAGCAGGAAGAACAGGCATAAAGGAGAAAAGCAGTCCTTGAAGACTAGGAGTCAATTGTAAAGTAGGATGCTTGAACTAGAAACAAGTTGCATAGGAAGAGACTGGAGAAACCAAAGGGGCAAAGCCATTCTGCTCTCAGTGGTAAACGCAGAGTAGCAAAGGCATAAAGAGGTATGGCAGTCTGTGACCTAAAGAAACCACGTAGAGAAAGGTACACACACTTATGGGCTTTGAACAGAAAACATCATTCAAAAGCTTATGCATGGCTCTTAAATTAGACTTTTCAGGACATCCTTAATATTGATTTAGTCCTTGAGGGAACAATTTTGATGAAATGAGAATATCATATAACCAGAAGGAAAACTTGAATGAAATCACTGAAGCCTGTAGATCCTAGAGTCAATACATGTGTGTGTTTGTGTGTATATAATACATATTTTATATAACATATTATATATAACACTATATATAGTATTATATTGGAGTATAATCTAATATATTGAAGTCAATATATATTGACTCCAGAACATATATATGTATACACACACACATACACACACACACACACACACACACACACACGAAACAAGACACCTGGGCATGTCTTGGGCCTGGTACTTTCCATTTGTCTTTGTTCCTTTGTATAGGAGATGGAAATAATAAAGGCTCTAGTCTTATTATATAAACATTAAACCAGTTCATAATAAAGTCTTTCTACAACCTCATCTGGCAGCATAAAACGCCTACTTGGTATCAACTATTGTTCCTTTTCTATAGTCTTAAAAGAATAAGCATATCTATAATACAGAATAAATATAGGAAAGAAAATGAACGGTGGAAAGCTTCACAAAGTCTCATGGGTTAATCTCATTCACATAAGATTGAATAAAAACACAAGGAACGATGCATGTGATTCTAATCACGAAGCCTTGAACAATAGGAGCTAGGATGACATCTCAGTCAGGAAAATGCTTCTCAGGCACAAGGTGCTGAGTTCGATTCCCAGAACTCATGATCAAAACAAACAAGCAAAGCCTTGCATGATGCTGTTTTGTGTGATCAATGAGACAGAGAGAGGTGGAGACAGCAGGTCCTGGGGCTCACTGGCTAGCCAGTCTAACCTGCTTGGCAAGTACCCAAAGGATGAGCAACCCATGAGGGTGTCCTCTGGCCTGCACACACACACACACAGACACACACACAGACATGTATATACAATCAAAAACACTTGACTAAAAACAGAACTAAATTACATTACTCATTGATCTATACATGGACAGTAAAACTGCTCATACAAGTAATAAAAATGATTACCACTAAAGTGAGCAGCACAGTGGTTGGGAAAGAGTTCAAATTATGAGAAGGTTTAGGACATGGCTAGGTCTTGCCGAATAGAATTTGTTACTTGCCTTGGATAGTGGTCCCCTGGTATTGATTTTTCCAACTATTGTTTGATTATAAATTTGTGTTTTGTGCTTCCCACTTGTGCAAAGTTAGATATAGTTTATAACTCCTTTTGATTTTAAACTTCTTATTTGGGGATAATCTTAGTCTTGCTGAAAGTTTATAAAAATGGTTCTGGGTCTCAGATTACATCAGTTCTGATACTCTCCAGTCTACTCCAATCTGTGGCAGTTCCTCCGGCTTCCATAGCTCAGGACTTTTAAAAAGAAAACCAGATGGGTGGATACGGTGGTGGTAGGACAAATCTGGAATATTAGATTCTACAAAAGCACAAGAGAAAAAGAGGGCAGGAACATTAAACCAGTGGTTCTCAACCTTCCTAATGCTTTGACCCTTTGATACAGTTCCTTGTGTTGTGGTGATCCCAAACCATAAAATTACTTTGTTGCTTCATAACTGTAATTTTCTACTTTATGAATTATCGTGTAAATATCTGTGTTTTCCAATAGTCCCTGGTAACCCCTGTAAAAGGGTCATTCAACAACTCCCCCAGTCTCAAAGAGATCGTGACCTATAGGTTGAGAACCACTGAGTTAGACAGATCTAAGCTAGCACCTGTCGTCTGCCAGGTGTTGTGCTAAACAGCCACTACTCCATGTGTACCCCGTGTTTTATTTAAGGCAGGTATGCGTATCCTACTACCAAGCTAAGAAACTGAGGTTTTAAAAAGTGAAGGAACTTGCTCAGAATCACCCCACCCCCCGGAACCACAATCTTACACTAGAAAAATAATCACAGTCAGCCTGAGAGATTAGACAAATGAACTGTGTGGGGAAGGGCCCATACTCAGAACAGTCAACAGTCCAGTTGAAGTTCTCAGTGAAAAGTTTTAAGAGAAAAAAAGAAAAGAGGAAAAAACAAATAACTGTTGGCTATTTTTATAAAAAAAAAAAAAAAAAAAAAAAGAAAGAAAGAAAAGGAAAGAAAGAAAATTAATTGAGAAGAGAGACAAAGGAGAAGAAAGGCAGATTACACAAGCCAGTGTGCTCCAGGAAGTGCTCCCTGGCCAGCGCTGCTGTGCCTTTGAAAGTCATTTATCCCTGTGCTAAGCAATAGGCTCTGAGTAACACAATCAGTCTTTAGAAGACCACTGGGCAGAAAGCATGAACAAATTAGCACATTTTTGTCTCAAAATTTTCTCAGTACACTGATAAACAACATGTTCTAACAACTACCACTGCCTCCACCTCCACCTCCACCGTCACAGCCACAGCCACCCGCCACCCACCACCAGCCACCACCCACCACCGCAGCAGCAGCAGCAGCAGCAGCAGCAGCAAATCAGGTCCAGGTGCTCTCACTTATCTCTGCATAGAGAAAGAAGTCTAGAGCTTCCACTAAACATGGGAACCTAGTAAGTATATAGGAAGGCTGAACAAAAATTATTAATACAGAATAATAATTAGTCTGATCTGAGAGGTATAAAAATTTAAAGCACTAAATAATAGAAGTATGCAAGAAGCCGGGTACTCAAGGAAGAGTTAGAGGGGTAAATTTAGTTACCTACAAAATATGAGAGTGTTTATTGTTAAAAAAAATTTTTTAAGTAAAGTCACAAGAGCAATAATAAAAAACAAAAATCAATAGAAAACCACAAATTTCCAGATCCCTTCACTGGATTCAGGAGTAAAAGTGGGGTAGAGAATGAGAGACAGGATTTAATGAAAAGTCCAAAGTATCAAAGGGAAATAAAGAAGAAAATGCATAGACTGAAAAGACAGAATCCAAGATAAGATGCAAGAAGAATGTTTGGCCCTGTGGGTAACAGCAGTACGTGTAAACGGCCTGATACTGCTGTTTTTGAAACTGTGAGGTTGATTACAAAACCAATCACTGTTTATGAAAGAAACATCTAAAATGAGGTCCAAGAAACACCAGAAGTAGAAGATATAAAAACACGGGAAATGGTGACGTACAACAAGCAAATATTATCCCAAGGAAAACCAAGGAATCTGTTACCTTTGGATGAAAACTACAAAAGAGTCATTAATAGTCACAGACATTTCAGGGCTTAATTCTCCAGGGAGGTACAGAGAGTTCAAAGCTATACACTCAAAGTAATTACAAAATGTATGAGACAAAATTGAAATTAATTTATTGATATATAACACTGTAAGGAGAGATTGGCAAATTCACCATCAGAGGGGGCGATTTTAACATAGATTTAGTAATTGGTTGAATAAGTAAAAATGTAGAGCAAGTAAACACACACACACACACACACACACACACACATCCCTAAAGAATAGGAAGACCAGTCAGAAAAAGGAAGCAAGGAAGCAGATCATCAGTACCAGGAGGAAGACAATAGAGGGTAATGGGGAGACTTGGGTGTTAGGGTGATCAGAATGCATATACATATGCATGAGCTCATTATCATGTTCAATTACCATATGCATAAAAACGTTTTTAAAGAGTTAATAGAGGATTAAGGAGATGCCTCAGTAGATGAAGTGCCTGCCAGGTAAACATGACAACCTGAAATAGGATCCCTGACTCCTATAAAAGCCAAACATGGAGACAAACATGCTCTTGCAAGCCCAACATTTGGAAGGTAGGCTTGCAGAGACAAGTGGATCCCTGAAGCTCACTGGCTACCAGCCTGGCCAAATCAATGAGCTTCAGGCTCTGTGAGAGACCCTGCCTCAAAAATAAAGGTTGAGAACAATCAAAGAAAGACACCCAACATTGACCTCTGGTTTTCGCAAACACAAAGAAAAAAAGTGAAATAAATAATATCAGTTTAACAGTCAGATACCCCACTCCCAAGAGAGGATATACACTTTGAATTCCTTTTACTGCATTATTTGTGTGTGTGTGTGTGTGTGTGTGTGTGTGTGTGTGTACACATGCCACAGCACATGTGTGTGGGTCAGAGGACAGCTTCTGGGTGATAGTTCCTGAGCTACAGCTCAGTGCAACAGGCTTGGTAGCTTGGTGACAGTCTTCTTGACCCACTGAGACATCTAACCAGACCCTTACATTTTTAACTATAAAGCCTCCATTGAACTATTATAAAACTTGATGATACATTAGATCATAAAGTAAATCCCAACAATTACAATACACATCAGTATCATCAAAGGGCACTGTCTTAATTAGGGTTTCTATTGCTCTGACAAAAACACCCTGACCAAAAAGCAACTTGGGGAGAAAAGGGTTTATTTGGCTCACACTTGCAGATCGTAGTCCATCACTGGAGGAAGTCAGGAGAGGGACTCAAATGGGGCAGGATCCTGGAGGCAGGAGCTGATACAAAGGCCATGGAGGGCTGCTGCTTACTGACTTGCTTCCCATGGCTTGCTCAGCCAGCTTTCTTATAGAAACCAGAACCACCAGCCCAGGGATAGCACCATCCACCATTCTCCCCCCCCCACCCCCCCCATTGAGCACTAATTGAGAAAATGCCCTACAGCTGGATCTTATGGAGGCATTTCCTCAACTGAGGATCTCTCCTCCCTGGTAACTCTAGCTTGTGTCATGTTGATATTCAAAACCAGCCAGTACAGGTATTTTTTTCTAACCTGAATTTACAATGTGATATGCATTTTGGGGGAAAATCTCCTTAAAACAAGCACTTCTCGACAGCATAACTTTAACCCTTGTAGGTGATATTCTCAATGGCTTGGGAACAAACCAAAGACATTTTTAAGGGTTTGTGTGAACTAGCCTGTGCTGGGAGCTGGGAGGATCACAATGTGCCATGTCAGGAAGGACAAAACCCAAGGCCATGTAAGAGTGCCAGAACACAGCCTGGGGCTGTAGAGAGAGATGACAGCTACAGGGCTACTTAGACAGATGTACCTCAGAAAGATTTGCTTTGAGGAGGAAAACCTCTTTTAAAAAGAAGCCCTGTGTGTTTGGAGTTTAGCACCCTTGTAATAAGATGCCCAAATCCCTGGTTCATGAACCAGTGAAAATTATCCCAAGATGAACATATCACACAAGTGCTTTAAAGAGAATTCAACTTGCAAGTACATCTGGGTGAGATGATGTTGCTGAGGACAATTGCCTGAGGGTGCATAAGAACAGGAGCTGTGGAGCGGCCTTCACATCACCAGAGAAGTGGCCAGTTAGCCCAGCATCCATCTCTGGGATGAGCTCTGAGGGATGTAGCTCAAACTGCTAAGAGACACAAGGATGCTGTCTTGTGGTGTATGTTTAGTCCATTTGCTGTGCAGAAATATGTCTGATACTGGAGTCCTGACCCTTCCTCTTTTATCACCTCATCTCCCAGAGACTTTCTTCTTTGGGTTTTGACTGATAGCTGTGTGTTCTAAAGCTCATTGATACCGATCATAAACAGCAGGCACAGAGCAGCTCCTGATACAAACAGATGTGTGGGGACTTCTCTCTAAGATGCTGACAAACAACCCATCAAAGTGTGGTAAGTCTGCTTCCACAGCCATTTCCATAAAACCAAATCTCTTTACTACTGTGATAAAGACAAACAGCATGCCGTGTGCTCAGCCCTACATTGCTCTGGGGATCTCCTGGGTTTTCCTACTGCTTGTACATCATATCCTTCAGAAGCCAGGCCAGGATGCAAGAGGACTTGAGTAGCGTGTCTTCTGCATCCCCCTCCAGACCTGAGGAAGTACCACATTCCTAGAGGTCAGAGACATCCCCAAGGCAGCTGCGTTCAAGATGCCTGGCCCTGTCTAGTGTACACAAGGCACAAGAAGCATTTGCCAAATGCCTCCAGAAAGCTCCCAAACACTTTAATCACTGTTCGTGCATTTAAAACACTGTGCCTGATACTCATTATCCCAGCTTCTCTGGTATCAATTCTAGCAGCAGGCACCATGACAGAAGCCCTTACATGAACCCTAATTAAAGAACCCTTTCTTTTCCAGCTTAAACCTACTTAATTCTATGCTGAAAACACACGATCCATGTTCATTTTTCTCAGAGAGTAAAGACTTGAACCTTATTATTGCATTATAAGATTCACTGAACAGGCAGGTTTTATTTGTATTTCAAGAAACAGTGTTGAGCACACAGTAAGCCTTCACAAAGGCTTACAGTAGACTGGGTTAGTTTTTCTAGAACCTTCCTTGGGAGCATTGGATAGAGTATTTTCTAGGTATAGTCTCAGAAAAATCCGCATCACTGTTTGTTAAAAGTTGGATGTTTGTGTCCCCAAGACTCATATGCTGAAGCCGTAACCCCTGATATGACAGTATTTGGTGTAGGTTCTTTTAGGAGCTAACTGTTGTCTTAGTTAGGGTTTTATCGCTTTGAAGAGACACCACGACCAAGGCAACTCTCATAAAGAAAAACATTTAATTGGGGCTGGCTTGCAGTTTCAGAGGTTCAGTCCATTATTGTCGGGGCAGAAAGTATGTCAGGATACAGGCTGGCATGGTCCTGGGAACAGAGCTGAGACTTCTACATCTTGAATTGCAGGCAGCGATGAGAGATTGTGTGGTCACACTGAAGACTGGGCATAGCTTGAGCACCGGTGACCTCAGAGTCCACCCACACAGTGACGCACTTCCTGCAACAAGGCCACACCTCCTGATAATACCACTCCCTATGAGCCAATCATTCAAACAGATGAGTCTATGGGAGCCATACCTATTCAAACCTCTACAACTGGCTTTAGAGAGTAGGACCCCCATGGTGAGGTTAGCATTCCTAAAGAATACAAATATATTACTGTTCTCCTTTTGGGCACATACCTAAGAGGGGCCAAGTAAGCCACACTAAGGAGGGAGCTATCTGCAAGCCAGGAGCTGTCCCTTACTAGACATGGACTCTACCAGCACCTTAGTCTTGAATTTTCCACCCTGAAAACTGTTAGAAATAAATGCATGTGCTGTTGAACCCACTCCACCTATGGTATTTGTTGTATACTAGCCTGGAATATACTAAGACACTTTTATTTTTAAAAATGCAATGTTTTATAAGAAAGAAGTAAAAATGACTTTTCATAGAATCAAAACAAAACTTCAACTTACTTTGACCCCAGGAAGAATCTCACATAATGTGAGGGGCTCAGAGTCAGGCAATAATCCTTGTACGCTTCAAACAAACTCCTTAATCAAAGGATCTTAATCAGTGTTGACCATGATTTTCTGTATTACATAACAAACATGCCAGTGATGGGGAGCAGGAGTCATCGAATAGCCCCTTGGCGTCATTTGTAGAGAAGCCTGAGTCCTAGTCAGTTAGTATGTATCCCATTTCACTGTAGCAAGAATGCTTTTATTCTCTTCAGCATGTGCCTGGTTTTTGGAAACTAAAAGAAAGCTATTTTGTTTGCAAATTTCAGTAGAAAAATGAAAACTCAAAACTTGTTAATGGTGTACTTGCTGATAAGTTGCCCATCTTCCAGGAAATTCCACCAATTGTGCATACAGACAGCCTAATTAAGCTCTGAAACACACACACACACACACACTCACATACACATACTCATTCACACACAAATAACACAAACAACACACACACAACACACACAGACACACATTCATTCACACAGGCACACACATGCACACACTCACACCCATGCACACACACACTCACATACAAACAACACACACTCACTCATACACACAGTCATGCCCATGCATACACACACTATATCACACCCAGGCACACACACACACACACACTCACACTCACATAGGCACACATGTACACACACATACACACTCACATAGGCACACGTGTACACACACACACTCACATAGGCACACATGTACACACACACTCACATAGGCACACATGTATGCACACACTCACATAAGCACACATGTATGCACACACACTCACATAGGCACACATGTACACACACACATAGGCACACATGTACACACACACTCACATAGGCACACATGTACGCACACACTCACATAGGCACACATGTACACACACACTCACATAGGCACACATGTACACACACACACACACCATGAAAGTATGAGGGGTACTCGTTGAGAAGTTGGATGAAAATTTCAGCAGAAGTTGTAGGGATGAGACAGAGGAATGGGACAGACAAATGACTAAAATTCATGACATATATGCAAAAACAGTCAAAGAATAAAAATCAAATTTTACAAGTTGGTGACAATCAGGTGCACCTGTCATCCTAGCTACTCAGGCAGCTGGAGATGGGGACCATTGGAGCCCAGGATTCAACAGAGATTCTGTCTCTAAGAAGGAAAGCAGCAGTTTGGACATGGCGTACGGACTGCTGGAATGCTTTCTGCTGGAGCATCAGTCCTTCAGTCACCCAGGCAGCCAAGGACTGGTCCCCATGCCAGGCATGGTGCTAGGCACCGGGGACACAGAGATGGAAAAATAGACTTTGTACTCTGGGATCTTACATACACTCATGGCAGTACAAAACAGCAAGCGACTAGGTAAATTGTTCTTTAGAATTTAAATTTTAAATTTAATTTTTAAATTTTCTAAGAAGTCCAAGAAGAAGCACCACGTGACACAGAGACTTCAGGAGAAGAGCTGAGACCTGGGTAAAGAAGGTAGAGGTATGTTGCAGAGAATGCACCCAGAAAGTCTTCATCACCTGCCTCCCTAAAATCTAAGATGCTACAGCCATGGACAAGAAGGGTGGGACAGGTTAGACCCCAATCCTAGGCAGAGTGGGACCAGTAAAGAGTGGGACAGGTTAGACCCCAATCCTAGGCAGAGTGGGACCAGTAAAGAGTTTTAAGCAGAAAAATAGCAGAATGGGGTATGCAAGTGACCAGAGACCCAGTCAGTTCTCCATATCCACAGGTTCTGCATCCAAGGAGTCACCTGACAAAGGATACAAAATATTGTTGTCCAGATTGTGTGTGTGTACTGAACTTATACAGGCTATTTTCTGATTGTCAGTGTCTAAACACAACCACTTATACAGCAATTGCATTTTTGTAGTAGATTTAATCAGCAATGTAGAACGAAGGAGGATGTGGGCAGATTATATGAAATACACCATTTTGTACAAGGGACTTGTGCACTCATGGGTTTGGGGTTCCGTGGACTGGGGTGAGTAATCTTGACTGTCAATTTGACTAGACCTAAAGGAACTTGTAGGATTTTCTAGATTAAGTTTAACGGAGGTGGGAAGAGCCTCTCTAAATGTAAGTGGCACTGAGGCATGGTCTGAAGTCCTAAAAAGGTTTTGTTGTTGTTGTTGTTGTTGTTGTTGTTGTTGTTTTGTTTTTTTAAAGCTAACTGAGAACCAGCATTCCCCTCTCTCTCTGCTTCCTAACTAAGGATGCAAGGTGGCTGGCTGCCTCGATTTCCTGTCATGTTGTCTTCCCAACCATCGTGGACAGCACCTTCGAAGTACAAGCTAAAATAAACCCTTCCTTTCTGAAGTTATTTGTACCATGGATGTATTTTATCACAACAATGAGAACAGTAATCAAGCATCAGTTGTTCTTACTATGTACCAGTCGAATGGAATCTACAGTATCATGGCCCTTATTTGTAGATTTTTAAAGGATCAACAGTGTAGGAGGTAGATTAAACTACCCAAGTACCAGAGTACAGACTCCCAGGAGTCAGCCTGGCCAATGTGATGGCTGAGCATAGTAGGATGCAGTAGCCCCTGCACCTCCCTGGCCACTCCCTGTCTCCCTTGTCATGCTCCCACCTGCAGTGTTTCATCCAGCAGCCTTAACTCCCAATGGCTCTCTTTCATTTCTGCTAGCAGTTGTTGGTTGCTCTCTGAATGCCTTCTTTTCTCCCATCAATCTCTACCTCTTGTCTCCTCTTGAACAGAAATGAAGCCAAGAAAGGGGAAATCATATCCTGGGCTCCTTCTTCAAGGCTTTTTTGATTTTCATGTCACAGTGTTAGGCTAATCTCCCATTACACTCCACCCTGTAACCACTTCTGAGCAGAAGCGCCTGCCCAGATATCCACTGTCTCCTAGCCTAGGCTCAAGCCAGCCTCGAGGCTAGCATTATTCATCCTCCAGCAGATTCTCACATCTGTTCATCCTTCTTCTTCTTCTTTCTAACTATGCTCACTCGCCTCCAGGCTTTAGAGCCAATCCCCCTACATTGCTATTTGAGCTCCCCTTCATCATCACAGGCTAAGCGAGTTCCTCAACCTACCTGAGCCACAATTTCTTCAAATGAGTGAGGAAGGAACACAGGACTCATTTCATAAAAGGTCTTTTGTGATGATTTGCTGAGGGGATTCACTATTATTAATCTTTATGATCAAGTGTATCCCACATTCTACCCAAGGTCAGAAGACTTTGCTGCCTCCTGTTTAGTCTTCCAGTAAGAGACAGAGTCTGCACACAGAGCCATTGTCTAGAACTTAGTAGGTATAAAACCAAGACTTTCCATATGATTGAGAGTCAGGGTATGCATGGCCGAGGGCAAAACCCAGGTGAACATTGACTTACACTAAAGAGTCAGAAAACAAGGACGGAGAAGGGGACATGGTCACAAGAGAGCCAGCTCTGACTGCATTATCTTCCTATCTTCTGTTGTTCTCTCTGCTCTAGCCACATGGCCTTCCTAACTAGCCTTGAATGGGACCAGCTCATGTTGACTTTACCAGCCATTTTCCTTCCACATAGGGTGTTATGCCTTCTCCTTCTTCTCTAATCACACAGGTCTCTGTTCAAAGCATCTCCCAGAGAGGCCTGCCCTGTGTGAAAGAGCCAAGTTGTCACCACTTTGATTCGCTTATTAAGCACCCTGACATCTCAGGTTGCCACTCAAGCCTAGCCCAGCAGGTACAAAGATGAGGCTCTTCCTGGATCAAACAGGGACCTGGCTCTGGGCTTTCTATTGTGCATGGCCATTCATTTCTCTCCCAAACAGACTGTCACCCATCTATAGCTGTGTGCATATGGTTATGTAATGAGCTAAAAGTGTTTAAGAGCCTAAACTATTTAAAGGATAAGGAAAGGCATGTCGATGGTGAGTAGAAAGGGTTGAGGTTTTAAAAATCAAGAAAAGGCACACACCACCCCATTGTTGGAGCAGATGCTTATCAAAGCGTATGCTGCAATTACAGATTACCCCTCTCTCAGTGCATATCACTGGAATATTGAGTTTAGACGGTCACAATTAAAGAAGGACCAAGTTCTAATACTGTGTGGAAAATGCATCTTGGAAGGGAGGTAAGGGGTTTACTGCAGTCTGCTGCTGTTGAAATGCACGCCTCAGCCAGATTTCTCTCGAACCTAAAGCATGAGACCTACGGTATAACTGTTCATTCTCTCAACAACCCCAGTGCTAAAGAGAGGATTAAAGCATTTATTAGATCAGCCAAATGAATATAAAAATTGGATCCTCTAAAGTCGAGGCAACAAAAATAATAACTGCTTCAGACTATCCTCCAGCATGCTACCTAAACCATATCCAGTAGAACTGAAATGAGCATTTTTAGAAGCAGTTCAATTGTCTGGAAAATGATGTGTGTAGGTACCCAAGTCCCACCACACAGATCAGAGAGTTATCTTCATAGCATCCCATGAATGGAGAACATACTGAATGTGCTCCAATTTGTTTTTCTCTAACTGGTTCAGTAAGCTGAGAACTGTGATGGAACTTCACTGTGGACCTACGAATTAACGCAGAGTCGATAGCTAACTGTATTCATATGTCAGAAGTAGGTGAAGAAGGAGAATATTCAAAATAGCACAAATGCTAACTGATAACTGTATTTAACTCATTTCCCCTTTTAACTATCTAAAGAAGAACCTATGCAATTCTTAAGTGCCCCCCCCCCCAAATTAATCAGCTTCCATTTCCTCTGATTACTAAACATACTTCCCTTTCAACAGGGTTTCTTTTATTAAGACTTCATTCACCTGGGCACCTAGTAAATCTCTAGAGTTTCTAGAAACTTATAAAACCGGTTATCACGTTAAAAAAAAAAAAATCAGACATCAGATCCTTTGACAGAAAAAGATGTAAATGTAGTGGGGTTTTGGCAATCAACCATGTCTCAAACACTATCAGAATATTGAATTATCCACCACATAGGAACCCAGGAAAGAGGAAATTGTATGTCAGATGTGTGAGGAATATGAACAACCACATCCCAGAAAACAGGAAAAAAAATTGCTTTGAATGAAAAAGAACAGACAAACATAGGCCACTCCATGTGCCCTTTATAATCGATTCAGTGTGTTAGTGGTCCCCAGGAACCACTTGCAAGTGCTACAAGATGCGCACCCAAATCAGAAAGAGAGAGACCTCATTCCTTTAACCTTGGGGAAATAAATGATCAGGGAGCATCACAGGCCTGGTGAGCAAAACCTCAACACCCTGGAGCACCCTGTCCTCCCAAGCAACCCCAGACTTCCAGATGTCCCTGCAGAATGCTCCCTAAGATTGCTCACACCTTCCCCTTGAAACTCAAAATCTAGATCTTATCACAGCTGATTGCAAGCAGGAGAAGGCGGACTGACTGCTTGCTTCCTATAACCCACGCTCAGCAGCCTTGCTGATAAAGGACTAGAGGGAATTGCTTTTTCCCCCACACAAGCAGGAATGCTGATAAGAAGCTCGCTGTCCTGCTGGGATTGCTAGCTGATCTGCAGACCCTCACTGCCTCCAGAACTGTGGGACACCCTACATGTATATAGGCTTATAAGAACTCAGATAACAGAAACCCGGGTGAGAGAATCACGCTTTCGATGGCCTTCGAACTTTCACTGCCAATGTGATTTCCCTTTTGCATTAAAACAGAAAAAATATTCAGTGCATATTATTTTAACTTCACAGCATCTGTCAGGGATGTTCTCGCCTCACTTTTTACAGATGGAGACATGATGGAGCAGAAAAGTTTAAATAACTTGCCCAAGGTCAGACAGGGACAAGACAGCCTCTGAGAGAACACACATTTCCCAAGTCCAAGGCTCACAGACTCTGAACAGAAGCTGACACCCTGTATCTCTTGTGAGAACTCCAGAACATGTGGAATTTTTCTGGAGTCCTGAAGCTCCCCGATGTGAGCCTTTTGGGGTCCCCCGAACCCTACTGGCAGAGACTTCTTTCCCAGTTCCCAAGCATCCTCTCCGTGCATCCCTTACCCCCAGGGTTCGGTTCCCTCCCTGACAGCCCTGCAGACATAGCCGAACCCCGAAGTTTCCCAGGGTGCGGGCTCCGCCGGCTCGCCCGCCCTGCCTGGCTCGCCCTCCCGCCAGCCGTACCGTAGGCGGTGAGGGAAGCCATCCTGGCTCGCGTCCCGCGCAAGCTGGCCAGCGCATCGGCGAGAGCGGCCGCCTGAGCGCCGCGCCCGTGGACGGCGAGCCCCGGGCCGGGCGAATGCATGCGATCGGCTCCCACGGCGCGGGGCCGGGCTCCGGAGCATGCCCAGTCAGCCCGCCGCGCTCAGGAGAGGTACCGGAGCCTCGGCTTGGGGTTCAGCGGCGAGGGCGTGGGGAGCGGGCACGCTCCGGGGGCCCGCCCGCCGGGACGCAAGCGCGACAGAGCAGAGAGGAGGGCGGTGGCCCGTGGGACCCGCTGGGTGCGAGCCAAATGCTGCTTCCCTGACCTGACCCCGGGCGGATGGGGATGGTCCCAGGGATGAGGAACTAGCTTGGGAGTCCCGGGAGGATCTGCAACCTCCCTGACTAAGCCTCCCTCTCTTCCTTGGCGACTTCCACTGGAGAGCGCGCCCCAGACCACGCAGGGGGTGGGTCCGACGGTCTCTGACTCTCAGGCATGGTGCCCAATCCAGGGACAGGCTTGGAAAAAATTGGCTTAGTCTCCAAGGCCAAAGCCCCAGGGGAGAGTGGCAACCTTGACTGGAGGACTTTTAGAGTAGGCGTTGACCATTGACAGTCAGTTCCCTAATTCTGACCCATTGCAGCACATCCATCACTTTAGGGGGACTTTGGAAACTGTTAGCAGCTTTCTGTCCCACTCTTGACTACTCTACCTTTGCCTTCTGTTGGGGCTGAAACAGAGTACGCTGAGTAAATGAATGGACCCCTCTTTGCAAACCCACCCATCCTGTTTTGAGAACACTGGGTTTGGAAACATCTGCCTGGGATATGGAAGTGGATGGAAGAAAGAGCTGAGAAGCCCGTGACAGCCATGGGCAGCAGATCTCGAGAAAAGGAAAGGTCACTCAATGGCTCTAGGGGTCAAAGTTTTACAATTCCCTACGGAGCAGTCTTGTGGATGGTGACGGTGGTGATTTCAATTAAAAACAAAAACAAACAAACAAAAAAAAACCCAGCACCTAATGAGTTTGGATAGAAGAGATGTGATCAAGGCCAGGATTGTGCTTGGGATTGTGCCATCTCATATGGCAACACACAAGGAAGAGAAATTTGGCAAGGCAAGACCTAGAGGCACCTTTTCGAGACACTTGAAAGTGTGCAACCCTGGCTGTCAGCCTGACTCTGTCTACCAAATTCCACTTCTCTTTGGGCTAATGGTGGAGAGCAACAAGATGCAGTAGGTAACCAGTGAGCCAGGTTCTAGGAAACTTGGGTGCTCACACTTCCTCCTTTTGGGAGACAAGAGGCCAGGACCAGAGGAGGGTCAGGCCAGTCCCAGGTGAAGCTTTTATTCAGCATACCAGCTGGGTGACACTTTTCCAGACTCCCTCTCAGAGCTCCATTTCACTCTGCAAAGTTAGTATTCCCCTGCCCAGTGCACAGGACTGTCATGGGGATTCAGTGAGCTCTGCCTCTACTGCCAGTTAAGGGCTGCTTCTCCATCAGAGTCTCTTCACCTTCGCTCTGCTCAGTTCTACTTAAAGCTGAACTTGAGCCCCCGGTCATCCATCTAGCCTTCAGTGGGTCTTTGTAGAGCTTCTGGTAGTACCTTCCATGCCTCCACTTTGGCCTCAGAGGCCTCTCTGTTCCATCTCACCCTGTCCATCCCCACCCAGCATTCCTCAGCCTCCCTGGCTGACTGAGTGCTCATCTTTCTTAGTTCTCTCTCCTGGTGGTCTTGGCTCTGACCTTTAAGTTCTTCCTCCTTTTGCCGCTGTTCCAGCTCAGGTAGAGTCATGAGGAAAGACAATCTTGAGTTACAAATTGCGCTTTAATTCTTCTTGACAGCTCTTTCTAATTAGTGAGAACTAAAAGACAGTGTATAATTAATTATTATCTCTCTTAAGGCTACGTAGGTGAACTTGTGTCCAGACAGAGCAAGTCCTTCAAATACTCAGATCCTTTGGCAGAATTACAGTTGTGAACACTGTGTCTCTTTTTGTGGAAACCAATGGCAAAATAGACCTCATTCTTTGTCACGTTGGCAGGAAACTTGTCAGCTGTGCTGGCATCCTGTGCTGTGACTGAGACCTTGAAGCTGCCTACCTGGGTGCCTGTGTGCAGTAGGAAGAGGGCTCTGCGGCTGCCTCCCACCCTTGGAGGCAAATGAAGGATTGTGATGCAACCCCCATGAAGAAGTCACAGAGCTTCCCTGGGGCAGCGAATGGTTCTCTCTGCGGGATTCACACAGGACTTCACTGAGTCAGTGAAGACATTTGGAAGACGAGTCTAGGATTTTATAAGCTGCCAATAACGAATCTTAAAGATAAGCCTGTCCATCAACCCTCTATGATTTATTCATTTGCCCTGTTTTCAGGGATAAAATATAAACTACTGTAACCTTGATGAAGGCTGTGTTCTAAATCTTTCCAGGAAAATGGTTGATTTGTTTTTGTTTGGTTGGTTTTTTTTGGGGGGGGGGGTTCCCATGATGGATCGAAGAAAACTAGTCCCCTCTCTATTCTATCTTATAAACGAAGTATATGTCTCTTGCCTGGTTCTGAGTGGTTTTTTTTTTGCTATGGTTGTAAGCTAAGGGATTTATATTCAGAATAATCCGGATGGGGTTCAAGCTTATCTCTTTATTTTATATTCATACTTTTCCATTCCTTAGAAAAAGACCTTTTTAAAAAAATGCTGCCTTTCTAATCCACAGCAAGTACAGCGAGATTAATAGTCTTAGCAGCAAATATTTACTCTGACATTTTCCCATTAAATGGGAAGAGACATGCGTGCTGTTCAGAACAGGGGAGGAGGAGGCACCGAAAGCTTAAACAGCAGTGAACTATACACCAATAGAATTAGGGTCTTATTTCTCAGCA